>JAGXOD010000059.1:597500-732500 GCA_020368025.1 Brachyhypopomus occidentalis
GTCGGCCCAGTAGTCACAGTCCCTCGGTGCAGATGATGAGCCCCAGGCAGGAGCCAGCACCAGCACGTCCTCCCGCGGCAACGGCAAGTCCAACCCCGGCATCAGCACATCCACCGGCAAGCCAGACCATCTCCCTGGTGCCTGCAGGTATTAACGTGCAGTCATCAGGAAACCATCCTCTTTTGGGAATACAGACTGAGATAGTGGTGTTGGGGTAAACCAGTGGTAAGTGTGGTGGATGGAGTAATTTAGTCCGGGGTGCCAAGCGTGGAGCAGGTCCGGAATCAGGAACCGTTGTGCCTCCAGGTGCCATGGAGTGGTCCTTGTCTCTATGAAGTAGGGGAAATAAGAAGGAACACAGAGTGGTGTTCTACACCACTCTGTACTACACTGATGGGTTAGACCCAGACACCTGCTGTTAGACCCAGACACCTGCTGTTAGACCCAGACACCTGCTGTTAGACCCAGACACCTGCTGTTAGACCCAGACACCTGCTGTTAGACCCAGACACCTGCTGTTAGTGTGGTATAATCTATGCTCATCACTACACTGATGGGGGTTTTTCTTTTTCTGACTGAACAGATTTAGTTTCAAACAAGAGCAAAGGGAACAAATGTGATTCTATTGGCTGTGTGTGTGTGTGGGGGGGGTGGGTGTGTGTGTGTGGGGGTGTGTGTGTGTGTGGGGGGGTGTGTGTGTGTGTGTGGGGGGGGGGGGGGTGTGTGTGTGTGGGTGTGTGTGTGTGTGTGGGGGGGTGTGTGTGTGTGTGGGGGGGTGTGTGTGTGTGTGTGGGGGGGAGCCCCCTAATCTCCTCTACACTCCCTCCACGTGCAGCTTTCCACATCTATGGGGAGTCTGTCAGGGGGCTGAGTGCCAGGCAGGATGGTGTCAGCGGAAGCCCCCACCCACGACCCCCCCACGACCCCTCCATCTGGCCCTGTACTAATTGATGGTGAGTCAGCGTGAGTCTCTTGGCTCTGACGTCATGGCGCTGGAAGGAGATCTCTGACATGTGAGCTGTGCCACAAGCTGCTCTGAGGGGAAGAGTCTTTACATTCAGATACTACTGGGTTTGTTGTTTTTGAAAGCTGTAAAAATGTGTTGTACTAAAAAAAAAAAAGGATGATTAGGTCAATAAGGTAAATCGGATCTCCAAGCAACTTGCAGACATCTCTAGGTTGGTCTGTTTGGGGTCCCTCGCTGCTGTAAGCAGCTACGTGGGGTTAGACCCCCCCCCGTCCCCCTCCTGCGCAGCCGGCATCATCGTCACCACAGCCCCCCCTGCACAATGACAGACAGACAAGGCTCTGTGGTGACATCATCAAGGTCTCCGTGGTGACAACAGCAAGGTCTCCGTGGTGACAACAGCAAGGTCTCCGTGCTAGAGACAGCTACAACCCAACTTCATGTCAGGAAGTCAGTGAAGCCTCTGTAACGTCTCCCTCACTCTGTAACGTCTCCCTCACTCTGTATTGTCTCCCTCACTCTGCGTGGCGTCTCCCTCACTCTGTGGTGTCTCCCTCACTCTGTGGTGTCTCCCTCACTCTGCGTGGGGTCTCCCTCACTCAGTGGTGTCTCCCTCACTCTGTGGTGTCTCCCTCACTCTGTAGCGTCTCCCTCACTCTGCGTGGCGTCTCCCTCACTCTGTGGTGTCTCCCTCACTCTGTGGTGTCTCCCTCACTCTGTAGAGTCTCCCTTACTCTGTAGAGTCCACATGCTGTCCGTGTGTTGGTGTCTCCTCTGGACTGGTCCATGCTGTGTGTCGGTGTCTCCTCTGGACTGGTCCATGCTGTGTGTTGGTGTCTCCCCTGGACTGGTCCATGCTGTGTGTCGATGTCTCCTCTGGACTGGTCCATGCTGTGTGTCGGTGTCTCCTCTGGACTGGTCCATGCTGTGTGTCGGTGTCTCCCCTGGACTGGTCCATGCTGTATGTTGGTGTCTCCTCTGGACTGGTCCATGCTGTGTGTCGGTGTCTCCTCTGGACTGGTCCATGCTGTGTGTCGGTGTCTCCCCTGGACTGGTCCATGCTGTGTGTCGATGTCTCCTCTGGACTGGTCCATGCTGTGTGTCGATGTCTCCTCTGGACTGGTCCATGCTGTGTGTCGGTGTCTCCCCTGGACTGGTCCATGCTGTATGTTGGTGTCTCCTCTGGACTGGTCCATGCTGTGTGTCGGTGTCTCCTCTGGACTGGTCCATGCTGTGTGTTGGTGTCTCCCCTGGACTGGTCCATGCTGTGTGTCGGTGTCTCCTCTGGACTGGTCCATGCTGTATGTTGGTGTCTCCTCTGGACTGGTCCATGCTGTATGTTGGTGTCTCCCCTGGACTGGTCCATGCTGTGTGTCGGTGTCTCCTCTGGACTGGTCCATGCTGTATGTTGGTGTCTCCTCTGGACTGGTCCATGCTGTGCTCACACACCGCTCTCTTCACACAGAAGGTGCAAAGAGTGACTCAGCAAACAGCCCCACGGAGCCTTTATTACTACAAAGATTCTCTTTAATGGAGAAGTGAAGCGGATGCATGGATATGACAGCACACATATGGCCCAATGTGCTGTAGTATACGGTGGTGTATCACAAGGTGGTGTAGTATACCGTGGTGTATCACAAGGTGGTGTAGTATACTGTGGTGTATCTCAAGGTGGTGTAGTATACGGTGGTGTAATACAAGGTGGTGTAGTATACCGTGGTGTATCACAAGGTGGTGTAGTATACTGTGGTGTAACACAAGGTGGTGTAGTATACTGTGGTGTATCACAAGGTGGTGTAGTATACGGTGGTGTAACACAAGGTGGTGTAGTATACCGTGGTGTATCACAAGGTGGTGTAGTATACTGTGGTGTATCTCAAGGTGGTGTAGTGTAACACAAGGTGGTGTAGTATACCGTGGTGTATCACAAGGTGGTGTAGTATACTGTGGTGTAACACAAGGTGGTGTAGTATACTGTGGTGTATCACAAGGTGGTGTAGTATACGGTGGTGTAACACAAGGTGGTGTAGTATACGGTGGTGTAACACAAGGTGGTGTAGTATACCGTGGTGTATCACAAGGTGCTGTAGTATACTGTGGTGTAACACAAGGTGGTGTAGTATACTGTGGTGTATCACAAGGTGGTGTAGTATACGGTGGTGTAACACAAGGTGGTGTAGTATACCGTGGTGTATCACAAGGTGGTGTAGTATACTGTGGTGTAACACAAGGTGGTGTAGCACATTTTGAACACTATAAAAAGGAATTCTTTTTTGATCAATGAATAAAAACACCCTCTCCGTGTGTACTGGAGTGGGACTATTCAGAAGGCTTCACTCTGCTTGTTTTCCGAGCATAACAAGCATAAAGTGGCCATTGCAATCAAACAGTGAAGAGTGTGGGGGGGAGGGGGGTATTGGTGGAACAGCTCAGAAAAGACATAGAAGTGGAGGAGGGGGGGGGGGGGTATTGGTGGAACAGCACAAAGACATAGAATTCCCATAATTCACCCAGATGAGCTGCCATTTGGAAACATTTGACAACATGTCAATGGTGTCGTTATTATTTCCCTTAATTCAGATGTTCTACACAGAATACAAAATGCAGAACCAAAGTTCACGTACTAAAGTCCAAGTAAAGTTCCGGTAAAACTACAAGAACAAAAAGACGGCGTCAGAAAGAAAATCAACACAGTTAAGTCATTTGAAATGAAACTTCGATTCACTGCGTATCTCCAGACTGCTGCCTGATCTCTGTGCCTCGTGTGGTCTTGTGTTCTGTAATCAGGCTCTGCTACATCAGCGGCCTTCAGAAATATGGCCTTATTTCTCCATTAGAGCCACCGTCTGGGTTAGTGCTGTTGTCCTGGTTATTGACTCTGTGCTGTAATACCCTTGGTATTCCACTCAGGCTCTCTGTCTTGTTTACTGGTATGAAACTCTGCAAATTGGTCACCAAATCAATCACTGAAGCTCCCCTGAAACTCCAGTCTGATGGTTCCAGCAAAGGTCTGGGACACCAGGATTTCAGCCTAAGACCCACCCACTGGGACACCAGGATTCAGCCTAAGACCCACTCACTGGGACACCAGGATTTCAGTCTAAGACCCACCCACTGGGACACCAGGATTCAGCCTAAGACCCACCCACTGGGACACCAGGATTTCAGCCTAAGACCCACCCACTGGGACACAAGGATTTCAGCCTAAGACCCACCCACTGGGACACCAGGATTCAGCCTAAGACCCACCCACTGGGACACCAGGATTTCAGCCTAAGACCCACCCACTGGGACACAAGGATTTCAGCCTAAGACCCACCCACTGGGACACCAGGATTCAGCCTAAGACCCACTCACTGGGACACCAGGATTTCAGTCTAAGACCCACCCACTGGGACACCAGGATTTCAGCCTAAGACCCACCCACTGGGACACCAGGATTCAGCCTAAGACCCACCCACTGGGACACCAGGATTTCAGCCTAAGACCCACCCACTGGGACACAAGGATTTCAGCCTAAGACCCACCCACTGGGACACCAGGATTCAGCCTAAGACCCACCCACTGGGACACCAGGATTTCAGCCTAAGACCCACCCATTGGGACACCAGGATTCAGCCTAAGACCCACTCACTGGGACACCAGGATTCAGCCTAAGACCCACCCACTGGGACACCCCAATGAAGATTGAAACACCCAGATCAACATGATAATGTTAATTTGGACTGTTAAACATGTGTTCTGTGTCCTGTTCCACTCCTCCACATTGTTGCACTTGCTGTGTGCTATTGCAGTATCATTTGGGTCCAGGAGGAGGCAGTAGAGTGAAAGACTCTAACTTCACTGCAGAACCAGAAAAAAGTGGAAGAAGATAATTTTAGCTTTAGAAGAAGATTACTTTAACTCTTAGGGGTTGGCAGGAGGTCTGACTGAAATATTCCAATAGGGGTCCAATAGGTGCCTGTTTAATAGTTTAGAGTAGTAATACATGTATGCATTAACAGATCATTAGAGTATTAATACATGTATGCATTAACAGATCATTAGATAAGAGTATTAATACATGTATGCATTAACAGATCATTAGATTAGAGTATTAATACATGTATGCATTAACAGATCATTAGTTTAGGTTCAACACTTTAGCAGCATGTTACTAATTTACACACTATTGTTGTTTACATTTCTATATTCATGCACGTAAGTGGCGAGAGCTACAACAGATGAACACAATTACTGAAAGAAGCCAATAGAAGAAGAAGAAGTAGAAGAAGAAGAAAAATGCTTCTGACTTCAGGGCAGAATTTGAAACCTCCTCTTATCTGAGTGTATCCGGGCGATCGAGAGCTTCCACAGTCCCAGAGCATCTAGGGGATCAGCAACTGAGAAAGCAAATCCCAGTGAAGTAGCTAATGGCACTTGGCTTAATGCAGGAGGATCTTCACCATGAGGCCGCAGGAGACAGAGGAACACTGAGGCTACTGAATGTGGAGAGCAGCCCAGATTAGAGAGGGAGAGAGAGAGAAAGAGAGAGAGAGAGAGATGGGAGAGAAGGACAGAGAGAGGGAGAGAGATAAAATGAGAGAGGGCGGGAGTGAGAGGGAGAGAGAGAGAGAGAGGGAGAGAGAGAGAGAGGAGAGAGAGAGGGAGAGAGAGAGAGAGAGTGGGAGAAGAGCCCTGGAGCACCAAATGGCTGCATGATTGTGTTTCTAATCCTGAGACTCATGTCTTGTGCTCAGTAGCTCAGTGAAGGTACTGGAGTAGTTCAGAAAGATCAGGCCCCAGCACTGCAGAGCTGCCCGTGTGACCCTGATGGGACCTTAATGCTCAAGGTGTATTCAAGTCATAATGGTAAGTTGCTTTGGACAACGGCGTTAAATGTCACAAACAAGGTGAAAAATGAAAGCCCAGAAAACACCAGCGGCTGCATCTCATCTGAATAGCATCCGTCTGACACATGGAGCGTGAGGCGCTCAGCGCAGACTCCACCTACTACACCTTCTCCACCTACTCCATTTACTCCACTTGTAAAGGTTCTACTGATGCATTTCCTTCCACACACAGTCCTGGGAACCATTATCATCAATATCTGATTCAAAGCTCCTTTGCAAAGCTGAAACAAGTGTCTATAAGGGCTGTAAGGGCTGTAAGGGCTATAAGGGCTGTAAGGGCTGTAAGGGCTGTAAGGGCTGTAAGGGCTATAAGGGCTATAAGGGCTATAAGGGCTGTAAGGGCTGTAAGGGCTGTAAGGGCTATAAGGGCTGTAAGGGCTGTAAGGGCTATAAGGGCTGTAAGGGCTATAAGGGCTATAAGGGCTGTAAGGGCTATAAGGGCTGTAAGGGCTATAAGGGCTATAAGGGCTATAAGGGCTGTAAGGGCTGTAAGGGCTATAAAGGGCTATAAGGGCTGTAAGGGCTGTAAGGGCTATAAGGGCTGTAAGGGCTGTAAGGGCTATAAGGGCTATAAGGGCTATAAGGGCTGTAAGGGCTATAAGGGCTGTAAGGGCTATAAGGGCTATAAGGGCTGTAAGGGCTGTAAGGGCTATAAGGGCTGTAAGGGCTATAAGGGCTATAAGGGCTGTAAGGGCTATAAGGGCTATAAGGGCTGTAAGGGCTATAAGGGCTGTAAGGGCTGTAAGGGCTGTAAGGGCTGTAAAGGGCTGTAAGGGCTATAAGGGCTGTAAGGGCTAAGGACTGTAAGGGCTATAAGGGCTGTAAGGGCTGTAAGGGCTATAAGGGCTGTAAGGGCTGTAAGGGCTATAAGGGCTGTATAAGGGCTATAAGGGCTGTAAGGGCTGTAAGGGCTGTAAGGGCTGTAAGGGCTATAAGGGCTATAAGGGCTGTAAGGGCTATAAGGGCTATAAGGGCTATAAGGGCTATAAGGGCTATAAGGGCTATAAGGGCTGTAAGGGCTATAAGGGCTATAAGGGCTGTAAGGGCTATAAGGACTGTAAGGGCTGTAAGGGCTATAAGGGCTGTAAGGGCTGTAAGGGCTGTAAGGGCTATAAGGGCTATAAGGGCTATAAGAGGGCTGGGCTGTAAGGGCTGTAAGGGGGTAAGGGCTATAAGGGCTATAAGGGCTAAGGGCTGTAAGGGCTGTAAGGGCTGTAAGGGCTGTAAGGGCTGTAAGGGCTGTAAGGGCTGTAAGGGCTGTAAGGGCTGTAAGGGCTGTAAGGGCTGTAAGGGCTATAAGGGCTGTAAGGGCTGTAAGGGCTATAAGGGCTGTAAGGGCTATAAGGGCTGTAAGGGCTATAAGGGCTGTAAGGGCTGTAAGGGCTGTAAGGGCTATAAGGGCTATAAGGGCTGTAAGGGCTATAAGGGCTGTAAGGGCTGTAAGGGCTGTAAGGGCTATAAGGGCTAAGGGCTGTAAGGGCTGTAAGGGCTGTAAGGGCTGTAAGGGCTGTAAGGGCTATAAGGGCTATAAGGGCTGTAAGGGCTATAAGGGCTGTAAGGTAAGGGCTATAAGGGCTGTAAGGGCTATAAGGGCTGTAAGGGCTGTAAGGGCTATAAGGGCTGTAAGGGCTATAAGGGCTGTAAGGGCTATAAGGGCTGTAAGGGCTGTAAGGGCTATAAGGGCTATAAGGGCTGTAAGGGCTGTAAGGGCTATAAGGGCTATAAGGGCTGTAAGGGCTATAAGGGCTGTAAGGGCTGTAAGGGCTGTAAGGGCTATAAGGGCTGTAAGGGCTGTAAGGGCTGTAAGGGCTGTAAGGGCTGTAAGGGCTGTAAGGGCTGTAAGGGCTGTAAGGGCTATAAGGGCTGTAAGGGCTGTAAGGGCTGTAAGGCCGCGAACGGCGTGGAGTTAGGGAGCGGACACAGACGTTGAGGAGAGCGAGATTTATTGAAGGGCATTCCATAATCGTAGTCAAAGAAACAGGCTTGGGTCAAATCCGAAAGGCTGTCAGGTTTGTACAGAGAAACGACGACGCATAGTGAGACAGCACAAAAAGTAAACGAAAGAACTAAGGCTGAAATAAATCACGAGAGAGACACGAACACTAATGAATATATACACGAAACAGCGAAACACTAAACAGAGTAGACACAAAGCACTAAGTACACAGAACAGACGAACACACTAATCGAATGAAACGAAAACCTACAGTAGAACAGAATGAAAACAGGAACACGCGAGCTGAAGATACACGGAGCACTAATCGCAAACACAGAGAAAACGAGAGCACGTATCAAACCTCAGCACACGAAAAACAGAACAAAATCACCAGCCACCCCAAGACAAAAGACAGGCATTATAAACGCTAGAACAAACTGAAAACACCTGAGACACAGTAACAAGGGGCGTGGTTACAAATACACAGGAGGGACTAGGAAACACATGGCTGACAAAAACAAACACAGACGGGGAATCACAGGAGGAGGAGGGGCCAGGCGTGACAGAACCCCCCCCAAAGGCGCACCGCACCTGAGTGCGCCCAAAACAAACACCCAAACCCCCACAAAAACAAAAGGCAGCCAGTGAGAGCCAAAACCAAAAAAAAAAAAAAAAGAGTCAACACTAGAAAACACCAGCAACGAACGAGGTCGAGGGAAACACAGGAGGACGGGGAAGGCGGAGCCCCAACACGGCCCAGGCCACCGGCAGGGGGAACTGGTACCCACACAGGGACACAGATGGGCACTGTAACAGAAACAGACACGGGAACAGAAACCACAATACGAGCAAACACAACACCAGGTACACAAGAGGGCAAAAAACAACGAATGAGGGGAACCAAACACGGACCCGGGATCGGGGGCGCAGCAAGGCGACTAAGCGGGCTCGGATCCACCGGAGACGCCGCAAAATCGCCCAGGTGCGGCAAGTTCGTGGCCGCCAGGGCGTCGCATCCCTCGGGTCGCAGGAAACATAGAAGACCCCTCTGGGGCTCAGGAGACGCAGAGGACTCCCTCAGGGTCCCAGGAGACGTGAAAGCCCCCTTGGTCTCGAAGAAGACCCCCCTCTGGGGCTCAGGCGACGGGCCCCCTCTGGGTCGCAGGAAACTTGGAAGACCCCCTCTGGGTCGCAGGAGACGAAGACGACCCCCTCTGGGTCGCAGGAAGCGAAGACGACCCCCTCTGGGAAACTGGGAAACTTGGAAGACCCCCGCTGGGTCGCAGGAGACGAAGACGACCCCCTCTGGGTCGCAGGAAACGAAGACGACCCCCTCTGGGTCGCAGGAGACGAAGACGACCCCCTCTGGGTCACAGGAAACGAAGACGACCCCCTCTGGGTCGCAGGAAACGAAGACGACCCCTCTGGGTCGCAGGGAAACGAAGACGACCCCCCTGGGTCGCAGGAAACTTGAAGAGGGCGTGAGGGAAGACGACCCCCTCTGGGTCGCAGGAGGCAGGCCGACCCCTCGGGAGTCGCAGGAGAAGACGACCCCCTCGGGGTAGCAGGAGACGAAGACGACCCCCTCTGGGTCGCAGGAGACGAAGACGACCCCTCTGGGTCGCAGGAAACTTGGAAGACCCCTCTGGGTCGCAGGAGACGTCGAAGAACCGCCCTGAGTCTCGGGAGACATAAGAGCCCCCTTCAGGATCGTGGAAGACGCTGAAGCCTCCCGTCTGGGTTGCGGGCGGACGCTGAAGACTCAGTCTGGGTTTGCGGCGGACGCGAAGACACAGTCTGGGTTGCGACGGACGCTGGAGACTCAGTCTGGGTCGCGGCGGACGCGGAGGCCCGGCTGTGGGTTGCGGCGGACGCGGAGGACCCACTCTGGGTGCGGCCGACGCGGAGGACCCACTCTGGGTTGCGGCCGGCCGGAGGACCCACTCTGGGTTGCGGCCCGGCGGAGGACCCACTCTGGGTTGCTGCCGGTCTCTCCTGGGTATCCGATAAGCTGGCTGGCCTCACCTGGGCCGTCAATGCGCTAGCTGGCCCCCCTTGGGCCACCGGTACGCTAGCTGGCCTCTCCTGGGCCTCCGGTACGCTAGCTGGCCACTCCCGGGCCTCCGGCACGCTAGCTGACCTCTCCCGGGCCTCCGGTAAGCTAGCTGGCCTCTCCTGGGCCTCCGGTACGCTAGCTGGCCTCCTGGGCCTCCCGATACGCTAGCTGGCCTCTCCTGGGCCTCCGGTGCGCTAGCTGGCCTCTCCTGGGCCTCCGGTACGCTAGCCGGCCTCTCCTGGGCCTCCGGCTCGCTAGCTGGCCTCTCCTGGGCCTCCGATGCACGCTAGCTGGCCTCTCCTGGGCCTCCGGAACGCTAGCTGGCCTCTCCTGGGCCTCCGGAACGCTAGCTGGCCTCTCCTGGGCCTCCAGAACGCTAGCTGGCCTCTCCTGGGCCTCCGGTACGCTAGCTGGCCTCTCCTGGGCCTCCGGAACGCTAGCTGGCCTCTCCTGGGCCTCCGGAACGCTAGCTGGCCCCTCCTGGGCCTCCAGAACGCTAGCTGGCCCCTCCTGGGCCTCCAGAACGCTAGCATTGCCCCCCCCCCAAAAAATTTTTAGGGGGTTTCCCCTTCCGGGTCGGGGGAGCCCGTTGTGCCCTTCTCCAGGGTCGTTGGGTGGGGCGCCATAGCCACACAGGCCACCTGGAAGATGGGTGTCGTGGTGACCTCCGGGGGCGCCGTGGAGCCCTGGGACGACCTCTGGGGGAGCTGCGGTGGCGTGGTTCGATACCGGAGACGGTGTTTTGGTCTCCGGAGCCTGGTCGAACCTGGAAGAACACACAGACACACCTGCCTCTCGGTTGCTCTCTTTGCGCCGTCTCCGCCTCGTCCGAGGCACCGGGAGCTTCGCAATGGCTTTTGAGAGCCAACCGAGAGCCGAGCCGGCTCGTCTGCATATTCATTCGGCGCTTACTTGGGAGCTCGTCGACGAAAACAGTCGGAATACATAGTGACTGTACCTCATCCGGAGATCGACGAGTCTCCCTTGTTCCCGCAGCGCCGGGGGTGTTCTTTTCTCTGGCTCGCTCGCTGTGACACAGGAGACTGAAACTGCGTGAAAGCAGCGAAGATCTCGTCACAGCGACCAAACTCACCAGAGTCTCGCTCCCTCGCTGTGTCCATGTTTGGCTGGTGATTCTGTAACGCCGCGAACGGCGTGGAGTTAGGGAGCGGACACAGGCGTTGAGGAGAGCGAGATTTATTGAAGGGCATTCCATAATCGTAGTCAAAGAAACAGGCTTGGGTCAAATCCGAAAGGCTGTCAGGTTTGTACAGAGAACGACGACGCATAGTGAGACAGCACAAAAAGTAAACGAAAGAACTAAGGCTGAAATAAATCACGAGAGAGACACGAACACTAATGAATATATACACGAAACAGCGAAACACTAAACAGAGTAGACACAAAGCACTAAGTACACAGAACAGACGAACACACTAATCGAATGAAACGAAAACCTACAGTAGAACAGAATGAAAACAGGAACACGCGAGAGCTGAAGATACACGGAGCACTAATCGCAAACACAGAGAAAACGAGAGCACGTATCAAACCTCAGCACACGAAAAACAGAACAAAATCACCAGCCACCCCCCAAGACAAAAGACAGGCATTATAAACGCTAGAACAAACTGAAAACACCTGAGACACAGTAACAAGGGGCGTGGTTACAAATACACAGGAGGGACTAGGAAACACATGGCTGACAAAAACAAACACAGACGGGGAATCACAGGAGGAGGAGGGGCCAGGCGTGACAGTAAGGGCTGTAAGGGCTATAAGGGCTGTAAAGGCTGTAAGGGCTATAAGGGCTATAAGGACTGTAAGGGCTATAAGGGCTGTAAGGGCTGTAAGGGCTGTAAAGGCTGTAAGGGCTATAAGGGCTGTAAGGGCTGTAAGGGCTATAAGGGCTGTAAGGGCTATAAGGGCTGTAAGGGCTGTAAGGGCTATAAGGGCTGTAAGGGCTATAAGGGCTGTAAGGGCTGTAAGGGCTATAAGGGCTGTAAGGGCTGTAAGGGCTATAAGGGCTGTAAAGGCTGTAAGGGCTATAAGGGCTATAAGGACTGTAAGGGCTATAAGGGCTGTAAGGGCTGTAAGGGCTGTAAGGGCTATAAGGGCTGTAAGGGCTGTAAGGGCTATAAGGGCTATAAGGGCTGTAAGGGCTATAAGGGCTGTAAGGGCTATAAGGGCTGTAAAGGCTGTAAGGGCTATAAGGGCTGTAAGGGCTGTAAGGGCTGTAAGGGTGAGGGTGACTAACAGTGTAATGGGGCCACTTTTCTGCGCTAAGTGTAGTCGAGGTTTTATCTCTGCTTTTATCTTAGCCGTACACAGCCTGACATTTGGATGCTGCTTCACCAGCTAATTGACTTCTGCGCAATGTTTCCAATATGCTCATATGATTCTGCCTCATCACTGGATAGTGAATTAAATAGTCCAACCCCACTTTGCTGGGTAAGTATGCAATTAAACGTTTGAGACAGATATTCGTTTGTGCCGAAATTAACATTTTAATTACAGGATGCGAAGTTGAAAAGCAGTCTAGAACCAAAGTGGGTAGAAGGTTTGAGTACTTGATTATCACTAAAGAATAAGTCCAACAAGCCAGTGAACCACAACCTCACATGAGCAGTGAACCACAACCTCACATGAGCAGCAAACCTAAACCTCGAAACAGTGAACTACAACCTCACATGATCAGTGACCTATAGCCTCATATAAACAGGCAGACTGCTGTTCTCTGACTTCTGCTTTGGACTGTACATCATACAATATGTTTGGACATAAACATCTGAACACTCTGAAATCAGTTTGCTCTCACGCTGATATGCATGTTAAATCCAGGTGGAGCTGAGATTTGTGAAGTTCTCTAAACAAATGCCAGACTACATTAATAAATTCTGCAAACACATTCACTAATAGATGAACATGAGAACACTGAGTTCAGGAGAAAATGTAATACAGATACCTGCATGTGGAATGATGTGTTTTAAAATATTATAAAATAATAAATCATTACAAGTCATAGAGCTACTCTAGTCCATCTCCACAGCTGCAGAGTCAAACAAGGGTAGTTTGTGTGTGTAGAGTATGCATGTGCTGTGTATGTGTGTGTGTGTGTGTGTGGAGACAGATTAGAGGAGTAACTACACATGAGAAAAGCAACACTGTCCATCAATGTGTATATTTTTGTCTATGTATGTGTCCGTTAAACTGTAGGACAATACCTCCCCTCTACTGTACTATTTGCACTGATGTAAATATGTATATACACAATCTTGTATATACACACAACTCACACATACACACACACAACCACACACACACACACGCACGCACGCACGCACGCGCGAGGGAGGGAAGGATGAGATACGCTTGGTGTAGCGTCTTTATTTAAATACAGAGCTGTGCATTTGCACTTAGCAAGACACATGAGTAACACAGAGCGACTCAGACGAGCGACCAGCTCTACATAGACACTGAAAATGAACAACACATAACATTAATGAGACGAACCACAAGTGAGACGAATGAACGCACTCACATTGAACCACACCCAAAGGAAGTCCATATATGGATGTAAACAGACACAGACTACATACACACACACCCCAGGGGAAGGAACCAGAGGCTGGAACGTGAGACGTACTTTACCTAGTGTTCGAAATACTTGGTGAATAAAGTAATCCTGATTCTGATATGTTGTGTGTGTATTTGTGTATGTACATGTCTATGTGTCGTGTGTTGTATGTGTGCAACCTGTATCCATCTGCTGCAGTATGTCTACTACTAGTTCAGTGGTGATGGAGTAAGGGAGAGGGAGAGATGGCAGGAGAGAGGGATGTGAGGGTGATAGAGAGGGGGAGGGAGACAGAGGGAGTGAGAGAGTGGGGAGGAGGGAAAGATGAAAAGAGCAAGTGCAGGAGAGTGGAATAGATGGAGAAAGTATGAGAAAGGGAGAGAGTGAAGGAGCGAGGGAGAAAGACAGAGAAGGAGTGGAGGAAGTGGGAGAATGGGAAAAATGGAGAGAGAGGGGAGAGATAGAGGGAGAGAGAGGGAGAGAGAGCGAGGGAGGGAGGGAGAGAGAGGGAGAGTGCATCATTAACTCGTGATATTAGGATTCTGCTCCTGTTACCTGCACAGCATACTGCATACTGCAGGGAGCTCATGCAGCCTGTGCAGTCTCATCCGGGATGCTGATCTCTCTTCTGCGTGTCTCCATCACCCCCACCAGCCCCTGTCATTCCCCATATCCTGGTCCCTGTGGAAGGAACTAACTGAAGATTCACACATCTCTGCATCTTGGCGAATGACATTCGGCGTAGGCTCTGAGTCCTGAGTGCACACCTTACACCCCTGCTGCAGGTCTCAGTGCTGCAACATTGGGCTGTACGACACACCTGACACACCTGAGCTTGGGCTGAGCAGAGTGGACATTTTGGGATGAAAACCCCCACAGATCTGCTCTCACTGGGGAGGGAGAGAGAGAGTTTGAAAGGAGTTTGGAGCTGTATGTAAAACATCCCAATGTGCATGTGTGCTTTCCCATCGCATGTGGCTGCTTGTGTGTTAGAGAGAATAAGAGCAAGACAGACACATTTCAGCATCTCCATAGTGACCATGTGAACCTCTTAAATCATGAAGCTCCCAGTGGGATAAGCACATTTGGCCTGCAAGCATGTGATGTGGGCGGGGCCAGATCGTCATGGCAGCCTGGCTCAGGCTAGAGTTAATGTGCTGCTTTTTAAACCTATGACACATATTCTGTCCTCAGACCTGCTATCTGATTCCCACCTCCAGATCCAGCTGAGCCAGCAGGACGCCGCTCGCAGGGAGAGGAAAGGGGCAGGAGATGAAGGCACGTCTGCTGCTTCTCGCTCTTGGTGTTGCACGTCTGCTGCTTCTCGCTCTTGGGGTCTGAGATGCTGCTTCTCGCTCTTGGTGTTGCACGTCTGCTGCTTCTCGCTCTTGGTGTTGCACGTCTGCTGCTTCTCGCTCTTGGTGTTGCCTTGTCTCTTCTTATTAGAAAGCTAATGCAACTGTCTGACTTTATAGCAGTGAGCAGCTCTTGTAATGTTCCCCCCTCGGTCCTCTATGTCCTGTTCTGTGCTAATCTATGCTGTGCTGGGAGAAGATAAGACAGCCTTCCCCCATTTCAGAGGGAACAACCCCCTTCCCTACCTATACCCTTACTTTCCCCTCACCCTTTCTTGACTCTCTACCAATCTATCTTCCTCTCTCTCTCTCTCTCCATCTTTCACTCTTGATGTTATGCAACACTTCACTGCTACTCAACAATCGTTTCAAGAACTTTGATAGAAGTTTGTACAGGAGGAGGTGGAGGAGGAGGAGGAGGAAGGAGGTGGTGGGTTAGCTCATGAAGAGCGTTTGTGTGCCTGCCTTCGTTGGTCCCTCCTCGTTGCCGTTTAATGTGCGAGTCCCCGAACCTGAAAACAGCCCCCATCCCCCAGCCGGAGAGACGGTACGTGTCTTGTTTTACTTGTAGACACAAAGGTGAGTGTTTGAAGTCCACAAAGCTCGTGAGCTTAGAAGTCTGTAGCTGCAAGCATGAATGGAGGAGGAGGAGGAGTGGGGAGGAGGAGGGGTGGAGGATGGGTGGAGGAGGGATGGGGTGGAGGATGGGTGGAGGGGTGGAGCTGCTCCCACTGCACATACAGGTCTGTGCTGTTTGCCTTTTGTATGAAGCAAAGCTCTTTTATTACTTTGCTCATAATCACCTTCAGATAATTAATGCATGAAGAAAACAGTTAAACATTTATGGGTGTAAACGTGTGATGTCATTCTAACAGGTTCTGAAGCCGGAGGCTTGAATGACTGTAACTGCATGGAGAGCCCTGCTGTGGCGTGAGCTCAGAGAGAAGCTGCTCATGTGAATTACTAAATGAAGGCGCCTTTGCTGGGACTGAGGGTGGAGATTGTGGTTTACTCCACCCGGCTCCTCCCTTCACCTTGTGCAGTTCAGTCCACCAGCAGCTGGTCGGAGCGTCACTGCAGCCTGGTGCCTCCAGACCAGGACACACAGCACTTGTCCACTTTGATTCCGCAGGAGCTTAAAATCAACAGGATTCATATTTGAGGATGTGGCATTTATGATGACAGCCGTAGTGCACACAGCTTCAGCCTGAACGCCCCTACAGCCGCATCATCCCTCCCTCCTCCTCCTCTCCAATGAGAGGGCAGTGAGACGGCCTGTGACCCAATGAGAGCGCAGTGAGACGGCCCGTGACCCAATGAGAGCGCAGTGAGACGGCCCGTGACCCAATGAGAGCAGTGAGACAGGCCCGTGACCCTGAGGTCATCTGGCTGGGACACCCAGCATTCTGCAGCATTCACTTCACCCTTTAAATCAGACTCCCGCTCAAACGATGACATCAAAGCTTGTAGAGAACAATGCCAGACCAAGCAGCAGTTAGACAGCGTTTCAGTGTCCGGTAACGGCATAGGAACCAATATGCCAAGCATGCCAGCATTCACTAACAAAGACGTCAATAACTGTTTCAGAAGAGAAAACTCTCCTAGTGATGTAAACCCCAGTTTCCCAGTCAGGATCACCACCACCTCAGTACCACAGCACCACCTGAGTACCACACCACCATCTCAGAACCACAGCACCACCTCAGTACCACAGCACCACCTGAGTACCACACCACCATCTCAGAACCACAGCACCACCTCAGTACCACAGCACCACCTCAGTACCACACCACCATCTCAGACCCACAGCACCACCTCAGTACCACAGCACCACCTCAATACCACAGCACCACCTCAATACCACAGCACCACCTCCAGCTCCCTGTACCAGGTAATAAAGCCACAAGCATGTGGATGTGTAAGAGCAGCTGGTGTGCATATAATGGATGTGTTATTGTGGGTAACTGTAGGTGTAGTATAAATATAATATATAATATAATATGTACAGTATATAATAAGTGTAGGAGAGCTGTGAGTCCAGCAGGGTAACAGAGCTGTGAGTTCAGCAGGGTAACAGAGAGCTGTGAGTCCAGCAGGGTAACAGAGCTGTGAGTCCAGCAGGGTAACAGAGCTGTGAGTCCAGCAGGGTAACAGAGAGCTGTGAGTCCAGCAGGGTAACAGAGCTGTGAGTCCAGCAGGGTAACAGAGAGCTGTGAGTCCAGCAGGGTAACAGAGAGCTGTGAGTCCAGCAGGGTAACAGTGAGTCCAGCAGGGTAACAGAGCTGTGAGTCCAGCAGGGTAACAGAGAGCTGTGAGTCCAGCAGGGTAACAGAGAGCTGTGAGTCCAGCAGGGTAACAGAGCTGTGAGTCCAGCAGGGTAACAGAGAGCTGTGAGTCCAGCAGGGTAACAGAGAGCTGTGAGTCCAGCAGGGTAACAGAGAGCTGTGAGTCCAGCAGGGTAACAGAGCTGTGAGTCCAGCAGGGTAACAGAGAGCTGTGAGTCCAGCAGGGTAACAGAGCTGTGAGTCCACAAGGGGATCAGAGAGCTGTGAGTCCAGCAGGGTAACAGAGAGCTGTGAGTCCAGCAGGGTAACAGAGAGCTGTGAGTCCAGCAGGGTAACAGAGCTGTGAGTCCAGCAGGGTAACAGAGCTGTGAGTCCAGCAGGGTAACAGAGAGCTGTGAGTCCAGCAGGGTAACAGAGCTGTGAGTCCAGCAGGGTAACAGAGAGCTGTGAGTCCAGCAGGGTAACAGAGAGCTGTGAGTCCAGCAGGGTAACAGAGAGCTGTGAGTCCAGCAGGGTAACAGAGCTGTGAGTTCAGCAGGGTAACAGAGCTGTGAGTCCAGCAGGGTAACAGAGAGCTGTGAGTCCAGCAGGGTAACAGAGAGCTGTGAGTCCAGCAGGGTAACAGAGCTGTGAGTCCAGCAGGGTAACAGAGAGCTGTGAGTCCAGCAGGGTAACAGAGCTGTGAGTCCAGCAGGGTAACAGAGAGCTGTGAGTCCAGCAGGGTAACAGAGAGCTGTGAGTCCAGCAGGGTAACAGAGCTGTGAGTCCAGCAGGGTAACAGAGATCTGTGAGTCCAGCAGGGTAACAGAGAGCTGTGAGTCCAGCAGGGTAACAGAGAGCTGTGAGTCCAGCAGGGTAACAGAGCTGTGAGTCCAGCAGGGTAACAGAGAGCTGTGAGTCCAGCAGGGTAACAGAGAGCTGTGAGTCCAGCAGGGTAACAGAGAGCTGTGAGTCCAGCAGGGTAACAGAGCTGTGAGTCCAGCAGGGTAACAGAGCTGTGAGTCCAGCAGGGTAACAGAGAGCTGTGAGTCCAGCAGGGTAACAGAGAGCTGTGAGTCCAGCAGGGTAACAGAGCTGTGAGTCCAGCAGGGTAACAGAGCTGTGAGTCCAGCAGGGTAACAGAGAGCTGTGAGTCCAGCAGGGTAACAGAGCTGTGAGTCCAGCAGGGTAACAGAGAGCTGTGAGTCCAGCAGGGTAACAGAGCTGTGAGTCCAGCAGGGTAACAGAGAGCTGTGAGTCCAGCAGGGTAACAGAGCTGTGAGTCCAGCAGGGTAACAGAGAGCTGTGAGTCCAGCAGGGTAACAGAGAGCTGTGAGTCCAGCAGGGTAACAGAGAGCTGTAAGTCCAGCAGGGTAACAGAGAGCTGTGAGTCCAGCAGGGTAACAGAGCTGTGAGTCCAGCAGGGTAAAAGAGAGCTGTGAGTCCAGCAGGGTAACAGAGCTGTGAGTCCAGCAGTCGTGTTAACAGTCATGGCTCCAGAACACGGAGGACATGGAGGATGTGTGACAGGCTGTGGAAGCTGAAGGAGCATCAAAACAGAGAATATCCGTCTCACAGCACCTCATGAAGCTCCTCACTACACCACGCCAGTGTCAACCTTAAAAAGAACGAATCAGATTTGGGTGAGGGAGGTGGAGACAAAAACCTGTTTGTAAGAATAAACCGCTTTAGTTCCCCGACGGTCTGATCACGTGTCTGATCCTGCACAATCCTGCATGGTCAAAAATACTCTGCTAAAACACTTTTTAATTTGACGGACTGCAGCTGGTGACACGACTTTGCTGTATTTCAGTTTCCTGTGACAGGCAGTGACAGATTTGGAAGGTATTCACACATCTAAAAAAAGAGCAAGAAAAGAGTTTGAGATGTCGGTTTATAAATCACCATATTTATTGCCTAACTGCTGCTCTGTGTGTGTGTGTGTGTGTGTGTGTGTGTGTGTGTGTGTGTGTGTGTGTGTGTGTGTGTGTGTGTGTGTGGTGTGTGTGTGTGTGTGTGTGTGTGTGTGTGTGTGTGTGTGTGTGTGTGTGTGTGTGTGTGTGTGTGTGTGTGTGTGTGTGTGTGTGTGTGTGTGTGTGTGTGTGTGTGTGTGTGTGTGTGTGTGTGTGTGTGTGTGTGTGTGTGTGTGTGTGTGTGTGTGTGTGTGTGTGTGTGTGTGTGTGTGTGTGTGTGTGTGTGTGTGTGTGACTGTGTGTGTGTGTGTGTGTGTGTGTGTGTGTGTGTGTGAGTGTGTGTGTGTGTGTGAGCCATGAACGTCCCCCAGCAGCACCCTGTGCCCAGCTCACAGCAGAGGGGCGTGTTGCTCACCTGCCACCACAGCGGCTGCCCACCCAGTGTGTGTCGACGCTCCATCAGCCTCGTATCCAGCATAGAGAAACACCGAACACTGACAAGATCCAACATGGAAAATTGGAATATTAACGTCTTCGTACTAAAGGACAATTGATACTGAAGTTCTTAATATATCTGTCTAGCACAGATGAAGGTAAATGAGAATCCTGATCTTTTTTTAATCAAAGTTTCTCAAAGATCTAAAGCAGCCCAGGTTAGTGTGGGACTGAGAGAGGGTTAGGGGAGGGGCAAGGGGAGGGGTTAGGGGAGGGGCTATGAGTGGGCCCATGGGTAGGACTGTGGGTGGTGATTGGGGAGGGGCCATGGGACTGGATGTTTCTAATTGGTTATAAGTAATTGATTCCATGCCATTTTGTCCTCTGTTGGCCCTGTTTGTGTCCGGGCTCAGACTGTGGTTCTCTGTGTTTCTCTGTGGCTGCTCTGCTGCCGAGTTGGTCAGTGAGCTGCAGAAAAGCTCAGAGCTGTAGCTACACATCCCTGTGGGGTCAACATGAACCTCAGCTGCTCACCCTCGAGCTTCCCAGCTCAACTCTACTTGTCTTTCCGTCTCTACCTTTATACAGACCCCTCCCCTCTCCTCCTCCCTCTGTCCTCCCCTCTCCTCCCCTCTTCCCTCTGTCCTCCCCTCTCCTCCCCTCCTCCCTCTCTCTCCCCTGCTCCTCCCCTCTCCTCTCCTCCCCTCTCCTCTCCTCATCTCTTTATTGTCCCTCCTATCTCCCAACCAACTCCCTCTACCATCTGAACAATGCTAATCTTGCAATACTAGTGTTAACATAAATTAAATTGTATTATGCTGATTCATAATGAGTTAGCACGAGACTTCGTGGTTGCAGACCCTGACGGAGAAGAATGTGGAGCCACACAAACTCACAGAAACAAAGGTTTGGATCAGCTGGGCCTCTGGTGGGTGGAGGCCAGTTGCTCTGTACTTCCTTATTTAGACGTTCTGCAGATTTGGTAAGAGTTTTTCATATCTTGGTTTCTGACTGAAGCAGATTGGCCCCTTTTGTGAATGTGTAAGTGGGCGGAGGGAATTCAGCAGGAAGGACATAAAAGACTATAAATAGGTGAAGATCTGTAGTCACATGAGCTCAGTGCTGCTCACCAACATGGAGACCACGTGGAGGGTCATGGATGAGAAAGTCCACCTCAATAATTACTCTGCAACGACATCACACCTCATCAGGACACACATGGTCTCCTGTGTCCTCATCAACAGGAAACACATGGTCTTTCCTGTGTCCTCATCAACAGGACACACATGGTCTCTCCCATGTCCTCATCATCAGGACACACATGGTCTCTCCCATGTCCTCATCAACAGGACACACATGGTCTCTCCCATGTCCTCATCATCAGGACACACATGGTCTTTCCCATGTCCTCATCAACAGGACACACATGGTCTCTCCCATGTCCTCATCAACAGGACACACATGGTCTCTCCCATGTCCTCATCAACAGGAAACACATAGTCTCTCCCATGTCCTCATCAACAGGACACACATGGTCTCTCCCATGTCCTCATCAACAGGACACACATGGTCTCTCCCATGTCCTCATCAACAGGAAACACATAGTCTCTCCCATGTCCTCATCAACAGGACACACATGATCTCTCCCATGTCCTCATCAACAGGACACACATGGTCTCTCCCATGTCCTCCAGACAATCCAGACTCTTCTCAGGTGCAGTACAGAATCACTCCAATTGTTCAATAAACCCTTTTCCTTCTGTCTCTTCACCTCATGAGGACCTTTGTGCTCTTCAGTCCTTCATCAGTTCTCAATCCATAAACAAACAAACCAACAAACAAACAAACCAGCCTAGACACCCAAACAGTGATGCAGGCGCCTGACCAGATCACATCAGATCACATCAGATTAGATCAGATTAGATCAGATCAGATCAGATAAGTCTGCAGTGAGAGTGAAGTGGTATTCATGAGAGGCAGATGCACATCATTAAACATCACGTATCCAGCAGATGTAATGGAGAGTTAGATCTCCATTACATCTCCTTCTCTTGGCTTCGCATGGCCCTATGCACATGCATTATGGCCCCAGCACACACGCCTGGAGTATCAGATGTGCAAGAAACACATTAGATGGACATCAGCAGTAGTACAGTGCCCAACACGACCCCACGACCCCTGCTGGGTTTGCGCATCACTACACAACAGTAGCAGAGAGGTGTAAGTATAGACCATAACAGATCATCCACATGTCCTCCACAGACACGAAGACAGAACTATTTACACTGGGTTAGTAACAGGATTGGACAAACCAGAGTATAATTATTGCGTGATAGAACGCTGTTGCTATGTTGGCACCCATAAACTAATGCAGGTATTTATTTGATGCTCTGATTTGATACTTTGATGCTCTGAAGTTATGAATCTGAGTCTCTGGATGACAACAGAACAGAGAGGGAACGGTGTTCTCATTTAAAGGGAGGAAGAAGGTAAAATCCTTTAGGACATATTTTGTTTTCTACTTTATTATACAAAACATGTTTTTGGTCTGAATGGCTTAGACGGAGATCTTGTCTGAAAGTTCTATAAAACAGCTACTGTAACAGTGCAGCGTGCTTTAAAAATCATAATACATGAAGCATTAACAAGGTGTGAAATGACTACAGTCTACAAAGACTCGTTTACTGACACTGATTAGTAAACAATGAGAAAAGGAAGCCTGTCCAGCTTCTAGAAGCATCTTCGTCACGGACTCTAAACTCCATAATGCTCTACACATTCCACTTGTGTAAGCAGTAATTTACAACACACATTTCCACCACATCAACCAAGTAATGGCAGAGAAAACAAGGAGGAAGAAGAAAAGGTGAAACGTGGTAAATGACTGGTGTGTGTCTACACACTCTACACACTCTACACACCACACACTTTACTACACACTACAGTGTCTTTTTCCTACACACTCTGTTCGTGGATTGTATTGTCTTGCAATCTTTCGTTTCCTTCAGTAAAAAGCACTTCAGAAAAATCACACCAAGACACCTTATTGTTCACACTGACCCTCTTGACTTTTAACTTTAATAACCATTCCATAAGCAAATGATAACACACACACGCATGCACACACACACACACACACACACACACACACAGTAAAGCAGCTTTAATCTTGAGTCAGTGCCACTACACGAACCCGCCATGCTCCTCCACTCTGACATGCGGACGGCGGAGGAGACGCAGGTCTCGCTCTGATAAGGCAGGAGCTGTAGAACAGCAGCAAAGCTAATTAGCCAAAGGAAATTGAGCAGCAGTGCATATCGCTGAGCTCCAGGGAGCAGATCTGGCCCAGCCCACGGCAACAAAGGCTGCTCGCTCCGCCCAACAGGGCAGATACTGAGCAGTAAAAGGGTTCAAGTGATTTCACAGAGAAATAAAGAAGAAGCCAGAGGAAAAGCAAGCAGGAGAGGAGAGAGAGGGAGGAGAGGAGAGAGGGGGAGGGGAGGGGAGGAGGGGAGGGGGAGAGGGAGAGAGGGGGAGGGGAGAGAGGGAGAGGGAGAGGGAGAGGGAGAGAGGAGAGGGGAGAGAGGAGAGGGGGGAGGGGAGAGGGAGAGAGGAGAGAGGGAGAGGAGAGGGGAGAGGGAGGGAGAGGGGAGGGGAGGGAGGGAGAGAGGGGGGGGGAGGGAGGGGGAGGGAGGGAGGGAGGGAGAGGGAGGGGAGAGGGGAGGGAGGGAGGGAGGGGAGGAGGGGAGGGGGGAGAGGGAGGGAGGGGAGGGGAGGGGAGAGGGAGAGGGGGAGAGGAGAGGGGAGGGGAGGGGGGAGAGGGGGAGAGGGGAGGGGGAGGGGAGGGGGGGAGGGGAGAGGGGAGGGGAGGAGAGGAGGGGAGGGGAGAGGGAGAGAGGAGGGGGAGGGGAGAGGGGAGAGGAGAGAGAGAGGGGAGAGGAGAGGAGAGGGGAGAGGAGACCTCCCACACACTCACTCCAGCCAGCAAACGTGGGGAGAGAATTACGCTGCAGCATGAGCATTTATAGTGCTCAGCACACACAGAAGGCGCGTGAGAACATCACTGTACAGGGGAATTCCAGGGAGGGGAGAGTATAGCTGGATATGGGAACTCCAGGGTTGAGGATGTGATGTCACAGAGGGGGACTCCAGGGTTGAGGATGTGATGTCACAGAGGGGGACTCCAGAGTTGAGGATGTGTTGTCACAGAGGGGGACTTCAGGGTTGAGGATGTGTTGTCACAGAGGGGGACTCCAGGGTTGAGGTTGTGGTGTCACAGAGGGGGACTCCAGATTTGAGGATGTGGTGTCACAGAGGGGGACTCCAGGGTTGAGGATGTGGTGTCACAGAGGGGGACTCCAGAGTTGAGGATGTGGTGTCACAGAGGGGAACTCCAGGGTTGAGGATGTGGTGTCACAGAGGGGGACTCCAGGGTTGAGGATGTGGTGTCACAGAGGGGGACTCCAGGGTTGAGGATGTGGTGTCACAGAGGGGGACTCCAGGGTTGAGGATGTGGTGTCACAGAGGGGGACTCCAGGGTTGAGGATGTGGTGTCACAGAGGGGGACTCCAGGGTTAAGGATGTGGTGTCACAGAGGGGGACTCCAGGGTTGAGGAGCATGGCTGGCACTTCTGTACACTACGCATCACTGAACATTACATCATTAACATTAAATAATTGCTATGTTTTCCTTATACATAGTTTGCTTTATATTTCATGTGCAATAATAAAGTATGCAGTGTGCATGTGCAGTAATGAAGTAATGAAATACACATTGTGCATTTGCAGTGATAATATATGCATTGTGTATGTGCAGTAATAAAGCATGCATTACCTATTCTGATACATTTTAATGACTTTATGAACTGCTTAATTGCTTCACACAATAGGAACTCTGAGGTAATTATTACTATTGAGCAATATGTTATAAGTTAATACTATTGATAGTAAATTCTAATAAATGGGACACCAGTACAACAGGACACAATATTCTTAGAGACACTCATGATGTAACGTGAAGTAACCATAGAAATGTAACAATGTTCTCAATTTGTGAAGAAAATGTTTGATCACTCAAATCTAAGGGAGAACTTTTCCTAGCAGCAAGAACTCTGTAGCAAGAGTCACACACACACACGTGCGCAAACACACACACACACACAGGTACAACATCAACAATGTTTAATAATAAAGCAATTGGAAAAAGAAGACAAGAATGATGTAAGATGTATAAATACCTCAGTGCCACTACACCGGTCCCTACACTGGTCACTACACTGGTCACTACACCGGTCACTACACCGGTCACTACACTGGTCCCTACACTGGTCACTAAACCGGTCACTACACCGGTCCCTACACCGGTCCCTACACTGGTCACTACACTGGTCCCTACACTGGTCACTACACCGGTCCCTACACTGGTCCCTACACTGGTCACTACACTGGTCACTACACCGGTCCCTACACTGGTCACTACACTGGTCACTACACTGGTCCCTACACTGGTCCCTACACTGGTCACTACACCGGTGGTCCCTACACCGGTCCCTACACCGGTCCCTACACTGGTCCACTGGTCACTACACTGGTCACTACACTGGTCCCTACACCGGTCCCTACACCGGTCCCTACACTGGTCACTACACTGGTCCCTACACTGGTCACTACACCGGTCACTACACCGGTCCCTACACTGGTCACTACACTGGTCACTACACTGGTCACTACACCGGTCACTACACCGGTCACTACACTGGTCCCTACACTGGTCCCTACACTGGTCCCTACACCGGTCACTACACTGGTCCCTACACCGGTCACTACACTGGTCACTACACTGGTCACTACACCGGTCACTACACCGGTCCCTACACTGGTCACTACACTGGTCCCTACACCGGTCACTACACCGGTCACTACACTGGTCACTACACTGGTCACTACACCGGTCACTACACCGGTCACTACACTGGTCACTACACCGGTCACTACACTGGTCACTAATCCTCTGTGTTTGTGTATCTATATTGTGTATCTCAGCTCCCATCATTTCCACCCTCAGCTCCTCCCACAGCAGAGGGACAGGCGGAGGTCTCAGAACCAGGAGGACTCTGCCCCCAGGAGGACTTTGCCCCCAGGAGGACTCTGCCCCCAGCAGGACTCTGCCCCCAGCAGGACTCTGCCCCCAGGAGGACTCTGCCCCCAGGGCTTGGCCCAGTGGGTTAGAACTGTTCCAGGTTGTGTCCAGCTGGCGCCCCATAGCACCCCTGCACTGCTCTGCTGCCTTTTCTACCCAGAAGGATTTGAGACGATAATGTGACCTCAGGTGTGGGATCAAACACAGTGTGACCTCAGGTGTGGGATCAAACACAGTGTGACCTCAGGTGTGGGATCAAACACAGTGTGACCTCAGGGATCAAACACAGTGTGACCTCAGGGATCAAACACAGTGTGACCTCAGGGATCAAACACAGTGTGACCTCAGGGATCAAACACAGCACCTCAGGGATCAAACACTGTTTGAACAACGCAGAGATGCTGCTGGGGAAGTGAAATGTTGTATCACACGGTTACCACGGCGGACGCAGGACCTCAGCGTGGCGGACGTGGCCAACATCTGACAGGCACAAGGGGAGGCGTGGCCTACATCTGACAGGCACAAGGGGAGGCGTGGCCAACATCTGACAGGCACAAGGGGAGGCGTGGCCTACATCTGACAGGCACAAGGGGAGGCGTGGCCTACATCTGACAGGCACAAGGGGAGGCGTGGCCTACATCTGACAGGCACAAGGGGAGGCATGGCCTACATCTAACAGGCACAAGGGGAGGCGTGGCCTACATCTAACAGGCACAAGGGGAGGCGTGGCCTACATCTGACAGGCACAAGGGGAGGCGTGGCCTACATCTGACAGGCACAAGGGGAGGCGTGGCCTGCATCTGACAGGCACAAGGGGAGGCGTGGCCTGCATCTGACACATCTGACATCTGGCACAAGGGGACGCGTGGCCTGCATCTGACAGGCACAAGGGGAGGCGTGGCCTACATCTAACAGGCACAAGGGGAGGCGTGGCCTGCATCTGATAGGTACAAGGGGAGGCGTGGCCTACATCTGACAGGCACAAGGAGAGGCGTGGCCTGCATCTGACAGGCACAAGGGGAGGTGTGGCCTACATCTGACAGGCACAAGGGGAGGCGTGGCCTACATCTGACAGGCACAAGGGGAGGCGTGGCCTGCATCTGACAGGCACAAGGGGAGGCGTGGCCTACATCTGACAGGCACAAGGGGAGGCGTGGCCTACATCTGACAGGCACAAGGGGAGGCATGGCCTACATCTGACAGGCACAAGGGGAGGCGTGGCCTACATCTGACAGGCACAAGGGGAGGCGTGGCCTGCATCTGACAGGCACAAGGGGAGGCGTGGCCTGCATCTGACAGGCACAAGGGGAGGCGTGGCCTGCATCTGACAGGCACAAGGGGAGGCGTGGCCTGTGCGTGTCATGCTGCAGTGCTCCACCCAGTGACCCAATCAGCACACACAGGTGCATCTGTCTGCATTCTCCACCTACCAGCAGGGGGAGACACTGTTAGGACTTAAGCTTTCAACTGCATCCAAGGTCCTGATACACACACACGCACACACACACGCACACACGCACACACACATATAGACACTATGTTAAATAGCATGTTAAATACTCCACACACATACACAGTGTTAAATATTCACTCACACACACATTATATTAAATATGGTGTTAAATACACCCTTTCTCTCTCTCTCTCTCTCTCTATATATATATATATATATATATATATATATATATATATATATCCATCTCTTTCTCCCTCTTTCTCTCGCTCTCTCCATCTCTCCCTCTTTCTCTCTCTCTCCCTCTCTCTCTGCTCATGAAATATGTAAATGAGCCTGGCGATGCCCAGCACATGCGGGTGAGCTGGACTCTACAGCAGAGGACAGACACAACCTAGGAAGGGATTAGAGAAGAGCAAGCGCCTCTTCTATCAGAGTAAACACAGGTGTGTGTGTGTGTGTGGCTGGGCTTATGTGTGTGTACAGGTGTGTGTATGTGTGACTGTGTTTATGTGCGTACACGCGTGTGTGTTTGTGTGTGTGTCTGAAATTGCTGTGTGTTTCAGAGGAAACAGACATGACAGTAGGAGATATCCTCTTCTGATAACCACACTGCTACAGATATTCCATTTACATGCAAATTCTGCCTACATCTATATCTACTACTCTGCAAATCTACAATCTATAAAACTATTGACTTATTTACAGTCCTGTGGAACTGGTTTTGAGTGTTGAGATATCTGGGATCACCCAATAGAGCAGACTACTAAAGGTTCCGACACGAGCACAGTGTTTTCAGGAAGCGGACACACACACACACACACACACACACACACACTGACATACTGAGAAACATAAGTAAGTTGTTCTGGAAAATAGTTGCTGCCAAATTCTAAAGATGTAAACACACACACACACACACAGCTTCTAATATCATTTAAATGTCATCACCCTCTTCTCTTTCAGGAGGAGGTGATGGGAGAGACTTTCCCATAATACACCTCATTCTGACTGTGGTCCTTCTTCACGCTCCCTCCCCGTGAGATCATCCTGGGCTTTACATTCACTGTGCAGCATGGACTTATTTGTTTCTAAAAATGAGACACGTCTCTATTGCATCCAGATCATCACAGATAATCCAGCCCACTGCCAAAGTCAGCTTTGGTCTTGAGATTAAACGTACAGAAACACGCTGCTCTCATGTGAAAGAACATAATGAACTGCACTGCAAAATTCTCAAAGTTATAATGACGGATGAAACAAGCAGATGAAGTGTAATCAGGGCTGCGGCTGAATGACATGAATCAGGTTACAACATGGCAGCAGTGACGCCATATCTCTCCAGCGCTGCACACAGCTGCTGTGTGTCTAACGCGAGAGATCCACCACCTCCACACACCCACTCCAGTCCTGCCTCGTTAGTCTGGCCACGCGATGGGCTGCTCGCCCAGGCAGCCTTTAGGGGGAAAGTGAGTGTGTGTGTGTGTGTGTGTGTGTGAGTGTGTGTGTGTGAGTGGTTTTAACCCTGCTTTTCTACCAGTGTTAGTCATTTCAAATTCCGCCCACTAGCTAACTACTTCTCCCCCAGTCTCAGGACACCACCTGGGTGTAGAGGATCCGCTAACATCTGCTTCAGCACGAGTGTTGCCCCCACGTCTCAGCACAGACATTGCTGGACAGGTCAACATGCTTAGAGCAAAGCTTCTTCAAGCTGCCCTGGCAAGCTGACACCGGATTGGCTGGTGGCATGGTGAGGGGTGGGGGGAGGGAGGAGACATCCAACCCACCCAGAGTTTAAGACCAATCCTGGGGCCCTAGGTGTTGTTGGGGCCCTGGTACCACCTACAGCTCACCTAAAGCCATATGACGTCTTATGTACACTGCAGCTACGCAAAGTGCTTTAAAGACGAGAATATACAAGAAACAGAATAAATATAAATATGAGAATGCAAAAAATAAAATATGAGATGAAAATAAAAATTATATAGAAAATAAATAGATAAAAAAAGATAAAAACCATTGGAAGCATTAGAAGATTTCTGAGATCTTCCCACATTGGCTGTCACCAAGATGGTTAAAAAGAAGCCGTGAATCTTACAGTGTTATTGCTGTAGCAAAGAATATTTCTCAGTCAGATTGATTTCAATCAGTGACAAGATGCCAATCTTCTCTCAATCCCTGAGAGTAATCTAGTAACCTACCTGTAATAACCTGTAGTTCACCTACAGTACAAACCTTCCTCACAATCCATGATCTTAGTCAGTTTTGAATGTAGATGTAACTGAACTCCTTGAATGCACTAAAGAGATTTGCAGAGTGTGCTGGAAAGTGTTTGTCTTGGTGGGGTCCCTCTCCTTTCCTGGGACACCTGAATCAACACATCAATTAAAGAAATGGCACAGGTGTGCTCCTACCTGCGGAGTGTGTGAGACAGGTGTGCTCCTAGCTCTGCCCCGCCCAGCAGGCCGCCCTGCCCCGCCCAGCAGGCCTCCCTGCCCCCGCCCAGCAGGCCGCCTTGCCCCGCCCAGCAGGCCACCCTGCCCCGCCCAGCAGGCCGCCCTGCCCCGCCCAGCAGGCCGCCTTGCCCCGCCCAGCAGGCCGCCCTGCCCCGCCCAGCAGGCCGCCCTGCCCCGCCCAGCAGGCCGGTGGCTTCTTTACAGCAGCCCTTAAACACTTCCTGTGTTCTTGGTTTAATTACTCCCCCCTGGTTTGCACTTTGTTTGAAGCGCACATCGACTACATAATCAATCACTCTTTCATTCCCCTACCCTCTCTGCCATCGATTAGCCCTGCCTGCCAATCCACATGGTTAAGATAGTGATCTGCTCCTATTGCACTGTTGATGGTGCAGCTGAGATCCTCGTCCTCCTGTCCAGTCTTCACTCTGGCTACCATACAGCAAACAACCAGACCACACAGACATGAGCAAACGATCTGTCCACTCCTCCCTGAACCTGTTCCAATTCAAATGTAATTAAACCTCCCATCTGCTCCTGGTCTTTAGTTTAGGTCTAATTTCAGACTAATGACCCCATTTCACCATAATAGGTGCAGCCCTGAGCTACAGGAGCTACAGTGAGGAAACACAGTCATTCCTTCAAATCAGCTGTTTCATTTCTCTTCTATCCATTATAAAGGGCTGTCTGGACCTCTTTCTACAAGCCAGATGACACATGAAGAGGTCCTTCTGTGTTGGTCCCTGTCCACTTACCGCCAGTCCTTCACAAACGTCCTGTCATGTGGTCTTCAGAGGTGGTGAAGTCTCTCCCCAGCTGTGTGTGACGCTCCAGGCTGCCACACCGAGTCTGCACACAGGGTACACACTGGCGGGGGAGGGGCTGGCCAATCCCGGGCAACCATGTCTGCTAAGAGGGCAGAGGTTGTGACCCCTAGCAGCCTCAGGGATGTATCATTACTCATCTGCACTTTGACAATCACATTTAGCCTTAGGGTTACTATAACAATATTTAATGACAAGTCTCATTTTCGCAGCATGTGTGCGAGTATTACATTTACACAGGCAATATGTGGCAGAATACGTATTAGTGTTGCATTTCTTTTTACATAACAGAAAACAAAATAAATATGACAGGATTTGGATCAGTCTGTGGGGTGAAAAAAGTAATTCAATATTTCAAGGCCTGCTGACCTCACAAAACCAACATTCAATATTTCTCATCTTACACACCCTACTAATCAGTAAAACTAATCAGTAGTACTAACCAGTAGTACTAATCAGTAGTACTAATCAGTAGTACTAATCAGTACCCCTGTAGTTTCATATAGGTAAATCAAAGGCAGGACTAAGTTGTGAAGAACAGATCCATTATGTGATCAGGTGTTTTTGAGGAGAACAGATCCATTATGTGATCAGGTGTTTTTGTGAAGAACAGATCCATTATGTGATCAGGTGTTTTTGAGGAGAACAGATCCATTATGTGATCAGGTGTTTTTGTGAAGAACAGATCCATTATGTGATCAGGTGTTTTTGAGGAGAACAGATCCATTATGTGATCAGTGTGAAGGAGCAGGGCATCTGTTCTACGCTGGTGTTTACCTGTCTCAGCCTGCCTTGCTGACACACACTCACTACGTGGGGTTTCATCAGGAGGGGCAGGAACGCCACATCTGGCCATAACGACACTGAACTGCTGTGATTAAGACCTGCACACTAATGTAGCTGAAGGCTTTTGGTGTGAGGAACAGCTACCGTGGGCTACAACCCCACTGACCAGCACAGTGGAACCTGACACTCAAGAACCAAAACCTCAGCCCAGATCTGGACAACTCACCAATCAGGCGTAAGCAGCACACAGCATGTGGAGGTCAATGGTCGCCTCAGTATTGTGCACTGCATTCAGAACCGTTTTACAGGTACATTTACTGTAGGCCCACATTCAACTACACAGTATCGTTCTTTATTTCAGGGAGCTTAGCAAATGGATGCAGTCTTCCATCTTCTTAGATGAGACAAGGAGGAACAGAGAGGAAGCTGTTGGGACACAGGGCTGTTTGGAATGCCCTGGGGCAACATGGGGCTGTTATCAGCACCCACAGGGGTCACTCCAGTACCTCCCAGAACAATCTCCCTTCTCCCCACTGCGGAGTCACTGATGGTGGGAGCTTTACAACCCCCAGTGATGGAAGAAGACTGCGTCCAAACTGACCCAGGGTCAGTGCACCAGCAGCAAATGAACCCTGCCTTCAAAGTCATGTTTAACTGTGAATAAATACCCACTGTGTGTTTCATTCATAATAGTGAAGCTCAGACGCAGTAATACATAAGTGAAAACATAAATTAAAGTGTGAATAAAACAGTGAAAACAAATAAACAACAAAATCAGGTGCAAGGACATTTATAATTAAAACATTTAAGTAGAAGCAATAAGATAAGGCTGGGCAATTAGTTAAACAATCAAATTAATAAATGATTAATATAAGAAAATATTATATAAAAATAAATGATTAATGTGGCCAATATGTGGACACTCTCCCAAAGATATTTGTGGATTAGGCGTGTAGTTATATGTATACTATATATGCTATAAATAAAATAAAGTTAAATAAATGAAACCAAACCATTACTGCTGTATAGCAGCAGGAGAACGTGCGTGTAGCCGTCTACAGAACTGTGTGCTGGACCTGAGCTTGGATTTGAACATATGACCTCCAGCTGTAAACTCTGACTATGATGTACTGCACACATATACTGTACATGTTTACCCCTTATTTCTGTATTGTTGCTATGGGAACTAACTGGTTTAGAAGGTAACGACCTACATGCTTAATCGATACTTACTAAGACATGATGGTCGATTGTGTCTTAATGTTTAAATTCTTTACAGGCTGGTGAGTGAACGCTGGCGCGACTAGCTGCTCGTTTTAGCTCAACTTTTGAAAACATTTTTAGATTTATGGACTAAGCAATCGTTTTAATCTGGACAAGTAAAGAATTTTCTCCCGTTCTGTCAAGATTGGCGTGTTAGCCACACAGATTAACACTACTTCAACCTTTGTTTACCTGTCCAAACTGCCCTGTGGTTTCGTCTACAAAGCTCACCGGAAACATACATATCTGGTCGGTATTTCTCTGGGCTTTTCTGGCATTTATTCACCCACCTGTGACGGGTCTGCTTCAGTACTCCTTCGGTTGCGTTTCCACCTGTCTGCACCTCCGCCGGCTTCACTTCTACATCAACCGGAGATATATGCACCTGGGATCTCCACGCAGACTCCTCGAAAGCAATAAATCCATCTGGTCCACTTCACGCCGTCCTCAACGTAACACTGACCGGATCGCTGACCACGGTGTGCTAGCCTGCTTAGCCCGGTCGGCTAACATCTGGGCTGAATGCGACAACTCCACTGTCAACTTCGGTCTGCTCACCAGCCCAACACTGACCGCAAGTTTGACTTTCTCTGCTTAACCGAAACTTGGCAACAACCCAATGATTCAATGATTCTACCCCTCCTGGGTTTGTTTACATATGCCAACCACGTGTCACCAGCCGGAGGAGGTCTCGCGATAATTCAACGAGATGTGGAAAGTCTCGTCGGTGTCTTTTCCTACCTTCTCTTTTGAATCGACCGTGTAAATCCTGTAAACTGTAAATCCAATTATTACACTGATATAATCTGTTCTAATTCAAAGTCACTATTTTCATTATATAAGAATATCACTCAAGCCCCAGACTTCCTTCCTCCTCACCTGGACTCAGGTGATTTTTGTAACTCACTCATGTCCTTCAATGAAAAAATCCAGAAAATCCACCATCTTAGTTCCAACCCACTTCCAGCCTTTTCTCTGAAATCTCTCCTGCTCATTTATTTTCTCTTTCATCTCCCTTCCATCTCAGAAATCTCAGATATCATCCAGAAGCTTAAACCATCCACCTGTCAGTCAGACCCTCTTCCCTCATTGGTCTCTATTATTTCTACCATTATACATTCTTCTCTTTCCACTGGAATGGTTCCTGCTTTACTCAAAACCGCAGTAATCACTCCTATTCTGAAAAAACCTGGTGTAGATCCCACCAGTTTTAATAACCTACGGCCAATTTCTACGGCTCTGGAACTCTCTGCCACCTGATTTATGGAACGTAGAATCACTTCCACAATTTAAATCCTCACTGAAGACGTACCTGTTTAGGACTGCCTTTTGCACTTGATTAGTCTCTTGTATTTTGCATTGTCACATTTGAACTGTTTGATTGCTGTATCTTTATTTGTTTTTGCTTTTAATGTTGATTTGTATTTATTTGTAAGGTGCCCTTGAGTTCCAGAAAGGCGCCTATGAAATAAAATGTATTATTATTATTAGTTAGCAAATCACTAAATGACCTGCTAATGCCACAGGAGTGGAGCAGGGAGCGCAGGGAAGCTACAACCCAAGGGAACTGCACCCAACATTTATCTGCTGTTTTCAGCAGCCAGCAGATCCCTGAATATCATCACCTGGAAATTACACAACAATTAGATGAGCATCACGAGCCCAGAACCACGTGGCCCACAGTTTGGGTGCAATGCCGTGGACAGAACCTATTCCCACTCTGGGTCTGGGACTCTGGGTCATGGCTGACGGCTCCACCTGCATGGCTGAGGGTTACGGTCCTTTTCATCATGATCATACTGGTTCTTTTATCTAACCGTAGTTATTTGCTCACTCGTTATCCTCACAGGTAGTGAGACTCCGAGCAACAGTGTCTGTGTGGGTGTTTCTCACAACCCCCTGGAACTGCAGCAGACCCAGGAGGAGCTTCAACAGCTGGTCTCCTTAACAACACTTACGCACAACACACAAGAGCAGGATGTTCCCGCTGTGCTGCATTAAGGCAGGTCTGTCCATCGTACGGCTGGTCTGTAGCTCGTACGGCTGGTCTGTCCATCGTACGGCTGGTCTGTAGCTCGTACGGCTGGTCTGTCCATCGCACGGCTGGTCTGTCCGTCGTGCGGCTGGTCTGTAGCTAAATACGGGCGGGTCTGTCCGTCGTACGGCTGGTCTGTCCGTCGTACGGCTGGTCTGTCCGTCGTACGGCTGGTCTGTAGCTCGTAAGGCGGGTCTGTCCGTCGTACGGCTGGTCTGTCCGTCGTACGGCTGGTCTGTCCATCGTACGGCTGGTCTGTCCATCGTACGGCTGGTCTGTCCATCGTACGGCTGGTCTGTAGCTCGTACGGCTGGTCTGTCCGTCGTACGGCTGGTCTGTCCATCGTACGGCTGGTCTGTCCATCGTACGGCTGGTCTGTCCATTGTACGGCTGGTCTGTAGCTCGTACGGCTGGTCTGTCCGTCGTACGGCTGGTCTGTCCGTCGTACGGCGGGTCTGTCCGTCGTACGGCTGGTCTGTCCATCGTACAGCTGGTCTGTAGATCGTACATCCTTGAGTACCTGTGAAGACCTGCTACTGTAGCACAATTCAGGTTTTATTGAGAGTGTGACAGGTCTGGGAAGGAGAGATGTCTGCCGCGCTCTGCTCCATCTGTGAGCACTATGCACTATTCAACTGCATTGATCCAGAGAAACAGTGATGTAAATGTAACATCCATCTGTAAACGTAACGTCCATCTGCATCAAATGCTTCTTTCTTAACAACATTCCGTAGGCCTCGAGCATTCTTAGAAGTAAACATTTTATTAGCTTTTACTGCTAGTATATAAACTTTTAAATATAAAGTTAATTTTTTTGTTGTCCTTTGTTGCATGTGTGTTTTCGTGAGCAGCTCTGCAGTAATGGGCCAGGGAGATGCTGCTGTGTCTAACCTCTAATTGTATGAAGCCATTAATTAGACTTTAAATAGCATGACTGCTTCTCACAGCATTGGTGCTCAGGAAGTACAGATCCTGATTAATCACCCCAGACGAGGAAGGTGTGGTGGCACATACTCCACACCCATCTCCCTCTGACTCCACACACACACACACACACACACACACACACACACACACACACACACACACTCCCGAAGAGGCAGCTCTGCTATGTTTCTTAGCTACTTTTTCCTGTTTGTACGATTTGTGCTAATTGTACAGCTGTTTGTCTCTTGCCAGCTGTGCTCTCCATGCAGAGTCTCTGTGCTGGGCCCCCTGGTAATGGAAGCTTCTACAAACCATCATCTTTGGAAGGGAGTTATGGAGATGCTGCTGATAAGCTGGTTCTGTGTCAGACGGCGGAATAATAAACCTGTTTCACAGGCAGTGACAATGTCAGACTACTCTCCCTCCTAATGGAGGCGTCAGATCCAAACACTGCTTTGTTTTCTGAGCAAGATCTTGGTTTGCTTTCTTGGCGTGCTGTATGATCCCTGGCAGAACCTTGACACTAGCAGGGTGATTAAACCTCTCAGGAGTGCAGGGGTCATTCTTGAATAATGCAATGAGGCTGTCTTATCTCGGGAGCTAATCTCACTGGTCTGGAGTCGAGCTGAGCGATCGTCTGACTGAGCTTCTCAGGAGAGGACGATCCAGAACGCAGCTGGAGGCGACAGGTCTGCATGACCTTTCACCTCTCCACACTGTGCTCTGGAAATACCTCAATATTAGCTAGAGAACTATGTGTTTGTCACAACAATATATATCAGTATCTGCCCAATCATATTTCATTGTGCTGGATTATTGAAGTTATTGCCTAAGGCCATCATACATAAAATTAGATAGTAAAATCAACAAGATAACTGAGATCACCACCTGCCAATCAGTGCGTCATCACAGAAATGATCTCACAGAGCTGGCTAACAAATCCCAGTAAGTAAACACATCCCAGGAAGACACCAGGACACTGTTATACAATGTTGACTCTGTTCCACAGTTAACTGTGGAAATTCACAAAACCCATTCCACTCTCTTAAGTCATTTTAATTTCAAAATATTTTCATATTAATTTACAGATTAGGATTAGGATTAGGATATGGATATGAAAGAAAAACCCAGAGTACCTCGACATTTCGTGCCAGTAATAGAAATTGTAACAGGACCTCTTTCAACATGAAGACGGTTATGCACAACACACCACAATGGCATGTGGGCTTTGTCTCAGGAACATGGCGCGTGTGTGAGATCAGCTTGTCAGGCCCAAGCAGAGGTGCCTCCAGATCCTGATTCTCTCAAGGATGCAGTGGCATGAATATATTCATGCATTGTTTTGGTAAATATCCAGCAAGCACAACACCACGGAGATGTTTCTCATGACCCAGACACGGAGCTTCATGTGGGAAAAGAAAAGCGGAAAGAATGACATCACACTTTTAACAGCGGAACAGACGTGACGTGTTGACCAAGCAGAAACGTGTTGTGTTTGTGGAATACGCTGGCGTTATCTTGACAAGCGTCTGCTGAGAGCCTCTGTGTGTAAACAGCGAACCTCAGTGTGTATGCAGGGCACAACAGAGCAGACCGATGCGGAGAAGCTCGAGATGTTCTCACGCCACATTGTTGGAAAGCTCTTCACTTAGAGCCCCAGAGATGCGCTGGGCTCTGATCCTGCTCACACTTGTCGTAAAAGGTACTGCTGACTGTTAAAGAAAGGCAGTGATGTTTTGAGGTTTGTGGAGAGCACTGTCACCATGAATGAGCAGCATGCTTGTTCCTGTGGCATTAGTGAAGAGACAGACTGATGCTTACATTGGGCACTACAGAACCCTCATGCCAAACGTGGCTCTCTGTGGGTGGAGGAGTGTGGTGCTGATGCGTGCGGTGGCAGGGGTGGTTATGACGGAGTTGATTAGTTCTTTGAATCCCTGATTCCCTGAAGCACTGGCACTAATTCACACCCACTTCATCACTTCACGGACCAGCGTATGGCACAGAGCTGCTCCTCACACAGATAGCAACCAGCACCCTCACAAAGCTGACGAATTATAATTGGCAAATTAATTACTACTCCTTCATATTTTTTCTGTTTAAGGTTGTAAGGCATTGTGGGTAATTGTGGATAGGCAATCTGTTCTATACTCAAATTCATTACACCTTATTGTATTTAAGACAAACCTACTAGTGAAAATAACTTTGATATTACAGCTATACACCATATATACATATATATATATATATATTGATTATGCATAAATATATATATTTTAAAAAAGTGTTCCGCAAAAAGTGTTGCGCCCATGTATTACAGAAAAGAAAGAACTGCAAATAATTCACTTTTGCGAGTCGAATATAAAGTACATGATTGAAAATAGAGTATATGATTGAAATGGAAATGATTGTAAACATCATTAGCATCCTCACTTTGCTGATGTGGATGCAAACATACACATGCTGCTCTGATAATTGTCTCTTTTTAGTATCAAAGCAGGCAGTGTTCAACCTTTCCAAAGCAGAAGTGGGTTCAGATTGACCTTCAGCTGCTGTGTCGGGCGGCTTTTGACATTTAAAGAGGAGAAGTGGGATTTCACAACTGCACTGTCGTCGCTTGCTTGTGTCATGGTGGAATTTATTAGACATTCTTTCATTATTTTGCCATTGGTTTTGTTGTATGTGCACTGCCCAGGGTTGCTGGTAATGAGGGGAGTGTGAGTGATGCTTCATACACACACAGCAGCTCATGGGACTAGAAGAGGCACTGGACCTGCTGAAGGGGCAAGCCACGACCACAGAACCTGAACCACCGACACTGAAACACTGGACCTGCTGAAGGGGGAAGCCACGACCACAGAACCTGAACCACCGACACTGAAACACTGGACCTGCTGAAGGGGCAAGCCACGACCACAGAACCTGAACCACCGACACTGAAACACTGGACCTGCTGAAGGGGGAAGCCACGACCACAGAACCTGAACCACCGACACTGAAACACTGGACCTGCTGAAGGGGGAAGCCACGACCACAGAACCTGAACCACCGACACTGAAACACTGGACCTGCTGAAGGGGGAAGCCACGACCACAGAACCTGAACCACCGACACTGAAACACTGAACTTGAACCACTGACACAACCACTGAACCTGAACCACTGACACTGAACCACCGACACTGAAACACTGGACCTGCTGAAGGGGCAAGCCACGACCACAGAACCTGAACCACCGACACTGAAACACTGAACTTGAACCACTGACACAACCACTGAACCTGAACCACTGACACTGAACCACCGACACTGAAACACTGAACCTGAACCACTGACACTGAACCACTGACACTGAAACACTGAACCTGAACCACTGACACTGAACCACTGACACTGAACCACTGAACCTGAACCACCGACACTGAAACACTGAACTTGAACCACTGACACTGAACCACCGACACTGAAACACTGAACCTGAACCACCGACACTGAAACACTGAACCTGAACCACTGACACTGAACCACCGACACTGAACCACTGACTCTAACAAGCATGGCAAAGCGTCCATAAAAATGTGCGAGAGCAGAGACACGAGAGACCCAGAGCAGCAGACCAGTCCAACTGGACATCACAAACCACAAACCGTTCAGGCTTCATGGAAGATCAGGAAGTTAACAGAGGAAACAAGGAGGTGTAAACACTGATAAATATAAATACTTTATATAAATGCCCCGCTGAGGTGGAGAGCAGGTTTGGCCAGTGATGGGCTTGTCTTCATTAAACACTCACAGTGCTTAAATGTTTGTTAGAACTGTTATGAAGAATGAACAGTGTACATCTGTACTGGAAAGTCCTACATGATAAAGGCCTATTTATTCGACCACACACACTTTAGCTACACTTCACCGGCACGAGGACTGAGGTGGGGGGCTCATGGCCGCAGGTCACCTGTGACTTATCCCCACAAATACAGAACCCATTAGCATCCAGCAGAGTGGGGCCAATTGGAGGGCTGGCTGTAGCCAGGGGGCGTGGCCTACCACCTGGCCTTTCCCAGCATAAGCACACGGTGGCAGCCAGCAGGAGTGAGGGACAGGCACCGTGCCACAGCCCCAACCTCTCCTCCAAAACACGGACACTGTCCTCTGCGTTACCCTCCGCACTCAGCGCCGGGGCTCCCGAAAACAACACAGGCTCTGCAGATGGAGGCGGCGGCTGTTGGATGTAGAGACAATGAACCTCTGCTGAAGTTATTCAGACAGCTGTAGATCAGGAAGGACGTTACTGTGTCTGCAGATCCCCCACAAGAGTTTAGATTTACATCACAACATGACACGGGCTTCCAGTAGTTAAACACAAGGAGAATAACAAAAAGACCTGCAAAATAATTGTAACACCACAAAATGCTGTCAATGTTGTAAACAAACCAAGTTTGAGATTGTGGAGTGTTGGATGTTTTCTAGGAATGGAGCATATTTGTTTAGCTTGTTTAGATCTTTGAGTAGAAGCTGAATGTGAGATAATGCAGGTATAGCTACATGACCCAGCTACAGTCACAAGTCGTGTTGGAGATAGTCATGTGATTTGCGCACACAGTAACTGCCCAGAGGCACCTAGTGAAGGAAGAGGGACAGGCAGATTGCACAGGCTGGTCAAACACCATATCAACATAATGCATTTCCTCCCCAAGGGAGCTGGATCCATTATGCATGAACTGACCAAACGTAGAAACTGGTTTATGTGGCTTTGATGTGCAGCTAGATATTTCCATGCTACATACCTCTCCGAGTCCATGTTTAAGACCATGTCTTCATGGTAGCTCTTATTAACAAGGCATGTTAACAGTCCATCCACAACTCATTAATCTGTGCAAAAAATAAGTATTTATGCATAACCATTCATGCACTGAAAAACAATAGTTTACAAAAAGTAAATAAATAAATGGAAAGTTGTACTAAAGAAGAATGAGGTTAACTCTATGTTTATAAATATATCCCATTTGCAGACCGGTGCATATTTTAAAATGACACTTTTCTATGGAAATTTACAAATGTTAATTAAAAACCTACATAGCAGTGAAGCTACATGGTTATTGATTTGTTTTTTAACTATTAATACACCATGAATATGGCGGGTGTCACGCTACAGAGACCCTCCCGTCAGCAGCGGCATTATGTCCTGTTGTCCAGTTGTGACGGTCATGGGCCATTAGGGAACCAGACACCTGAGGGTTGTTCGTCTGTCTAAATACGTCTCGTCTTTGTACCAGCTGACTGCTGGTTACTGTATCCTTCATTTGGATTGGTCACTGGCTTTACGTTGGTGCACGTTATTCATTAAATCCTCCTTTTCCTTTGTTTGCAGGCTCTCGCCTGTCACAGTGGGTTATTTATGCAAGTTAATTTATTCAGAAAGAAATGTTATATTATTTGTAATGCATGAGCAACAACTTATAAACAACTGCCCTATTCTGTTACAATATGCCTACAATACACAGTTCCTACACTGTAACTTAATAATCTTACAGACTTTCCTGCATTTGCAAAGGTTTCATGCTTTTCAGTTTCATTTAACTGAATTGGAAAATGTCACCTGGAAACAAATGACAGAATTATTCCAGGTTTGGCTCTGATGGATGGTGTACTGAACAACTCGTCAATCCTTGCTCCAGTGGACCTGAACGTCAACTCCAGTGCTGCTGCCATCATCCATATCAGTTGTGAAACTGAAGTAATCAAGCCTGCCCTGCAGTGATTCAACCATAATTGAGTTCATTTGTTAAGTTTCTGTGAAAGGAGCTGAAATAACGAATTAAACATTTTCTGTGAAATATCATTACAAACCGTAATTACTGTTGTAGGAGTGACCATCTCCAAAGTAATGGAATAACATAATTGCAGTGCCCCTGGTTGCTCTCCATGGTGCTGAAGCCATACCCTAAGCTGCTCTCCATGGTGCTGAAGCCACACCCCTAGCTGCTCTCATGGTGCTGAAATCACACTCCAAGCTACTCTCCATGGTGCTGGAATCACACCCTAAGCTGCTCTCCATGGTGCTGAAATCACACTCCAAGCCCCAGCAGCTCTCCATGGTGCTGAAATCACACTCCAAGCCCCAGCTGCTCTCCAGCTTTCTCATGTTCTCACCCTTCAGCAGCTACCCACTACGCTGTGTCTGGAACAATTCATATTAAGAACTCAAAAGCACAGAAGCTGATCAGAAAATCAGACAATATCAAAATGTAACACCACCACAACAGCATTCAGAATGCTGCAGAAAAAGCTGAAACGCTATGAAAAATGTTTTAACCTTACTTTTGGCATAGAAAGGATATTATTTTGGTTTGTTAATTTGAATATTAATAAAAATACGGTGGTTGCTGATTGGGCAGGGAATATAACTGGAATAAGAAAAAAGAAAATGTTTTATATTAGTGTGCTGCACAGATGTAGTATAAGGTTGAGATCAATAAAAGGGTGTTCCAGAGTTACAGGTCCATTTCATTGTTTCTTTTCCTGACATTGTAACAAAACTGCAGAAAAAAAGCTTTGACTACAACAGGCAATTCAAAAAACTGAGCAGATACCACATGTGAACAAGAGAGCACTAACAGTAGGTGGCCAGACATCACCGCTCATATAACTGATCCTTAAAGCTCTTATAAAGAACTGCCTTTTGCTCAACACCAAATCAGTAGTATCAGGTAGATATGGAGAGTAGTATTTCCGTGCTGCATTCTATCTTTTGCATTGCAACAATTTATTGGGAACTGATGTCAACAATCCAATCTATAAAACTATATTTACATTTTATAAGCTGAGCTTCGGGAGGAGGAGAGTGGTAGAGAGAGAGGGAGGAGGGAGAGTGGTAGAGAGAGAGGGAGGAGGGAGAGTGGTAGAGAGAGAGGGAGGAGGGAGAGTGGTAGAGAGAGAGGGAGGGAGGGAGAGTGGTAGAGAGAGAGGAGGAGGGAGAGGGGAGAGAGAGAGGAGGAGGGAGAGTGGTAGAGAGAGGAGGGAGGAGGGAGAGTGGTAGAGAGAGAGGGAGGAGGGAGAGTGGTAGAGAGAGAGAGAGAGGAGGGAGGAGAGTGGTAGAGAGAGAGGGAGGAGGGAGAGTGGTAGAGAGAGAGGGAGGAGGGAGAGTGGTAGAGAGAGAGAGAGGAGAGAGGTAGAGAGAGAGGGAGGAGGGAGAGTGGGAGAGAGAGAGAGAGGAGGGAGGGAGAGAGAGGGAGAGAGAGAGGAGGAGGGAGAGTGGTAGAGAGAGAGAGGGGGAGGAGAGTGGTAGAGAGAGAGAGGAGGGAGGGAGAGTGGTAGAGAGAGGAGGGAGGAGAGTGGTAGAGAGAGAGGAGGGGGGAGAGTGGTAGAGAGAGAGAGGAGGGAGGAGAGTGGTAGAGAGAGAGGGGAGGGAGAGTGGTAGAGAGAGAGGAGGAAGGAGAGTGGTAGAGAGAGAGGAGGGGAGAGAGGGAGAGAGAGAGGGAGAGTGGTAGAGAGGGAGGAGGGAGAGTGGTAGAGAGAGAGGAGGGAGGAGAGTGGAGAGAGAGGAGAGAGGAGGGAGGAGGAGGAGAGTGGTAGAGAGAGAGAGGAGGAGGGAGAGTGGTAGAGAGAGAGGGAGGGAGGAGAGTGGTAGAGAGAGAGGAGGAGGGAGAGTGGTAGAGAGAGAGGAGGGAGGAGAGTGGTAGAGAGAGAGGGAGGGAGAGAGGAGAGAGAGGGAGGAGGGGAGAGTGGAGAGAGAGAGAAGAGAGAGAGGAGGAGGGAGAGTGGTAGAGAGAGGAGGGAGGAGAGTGGTAGAGAGAGAGGAGGAGGGAGAGTGGTAGAGAGAGAGGAGGAGGGAGAGGTAGAGAGAGAGAGGGAGGAGAGTGGTAGAGAGAGAGGAGGAGGAGAGTGGTAGAGAGAGAGAGGGAGGGAGAGTGGTAGAGAGAGGGAGGGAGGAGGTAGAGAGAGAGGAGGAGGGAGAGTGGTAGAGAGAGAGGAGGAGGGAGAGTGGTAGAGAGAGAGAGGGAGGGGGAGAGTGGTAGAGAGAGAGAGGAGGGAGAGTGGTAGAGAGAGAGGAGAGAGAGAGGAGGGAGGAGAGGGGAGAGAGGAGAAGGGAGAGGAGGGAGAGTGGTAGAGAGGAGGGAGGGAGAGTGGTAGAGAGAGAGAGAGAGGAGGAGGGAGGGAGAGTGGTAGAGAGGAGGAGGGAGAGTGGTAGAGAGAGGAGGGAGAGTGAAACCAAGCCTAAGGGAGAGATTTCTAACCTCAGTCCTCCAGCTCCACCCTCAGCTCCACCCTCAGCACCACCACAGGGTCCTAACTTCCTTCCTCTCATTTTATCTTGACCAAAAACAGGGTTTGCTACCACTGACCAATCAAATATATACTATATCATCAAATTTCCCATGAAAGGAAAACAACCAGGGTATCACAGCCACAAAATCTATCAGCCGGTTGTAGGACTGATTTACAGACATGAATAACCATTGCTCATTTGTAGTGGGCAGGGCTGAAGATACTGTGATACAGCCACTCTCGTCTCTGGGAGACTTCAGCAGTGCACAGCAGCGGGGGTAAAGGAGATCAACACTTCACAGACCAGAGTTTGGCACGGTTTTATCCTTCAACAGCGAGCTATCCATCCATATTACCTGACATCACAGAAAAGTAAGATATGTTTTATCTTAGAAGGGGCATGCAGCTAGCAACAGTCACAAACAAGCTTAAACAAGATGGCACTGTGAATCCATCCCCAACAGTAGATTACACCCGTCCTGCTGGTATCTGCAATGGAGAAATCACAGAAGACTAAAACAGAGCTGAAATGTGCCAGTACATCAACCACGGCTGGTGTAGAGATCTCACAATGTGTGTAGCGAAACAGAGTCGACTGAGGTGGGAGATGCACACACATGCAGGGAGGGCGGGGCTTATTAAACACACAGGGGACGACATTATGGTCAGAACCAAGGGACATGCAACAGACAAGGGACGCGTCTACGAGACCGACAAGACATTACAACAAAACAGAGAAACACGGAAAAATTAAACGATAGGCATATACGCAACAGGGAAATGACACGGAAATTTAAGCATAAACTCAACAGGGAAACGACACCGTTTAACCGACAGAAGTTACACACGGAACAAAGCCAAACTCGAAACGACCAGGGTCGAATTAAATGGTCCAGGTAAAGGGGCGGAGCAGAGAATTATTGGAGAGAAAGAGCGAGGAAAAATCAAAAGGCAAAAAAACAATGATTCGTTCTCACCAAACTAACAAAACCAAACAATATCGACAGTGCAAAACGTAAAAGACTGAGATGGACACGGAAAGACCTTCATGAAGACTTACTAGAAACTAGGAAACACAGAGAACTAAAATAGGAAGGAAGGAAGAACAAACGAGGGCGGGACGAGACACAGATGAAACAAACGAGGGCGGAACGAGTCACAGGTGAAACAAACGAGGGCGGGGACGAGACACAGGTGAAACAAACGAGGGCGGGGACGAGACACAGGTGAAACCAACGAGGGCGGGACGAGACACAGGTGAAACAAATGAGGTCGGGGACGAGACAGGTGAAACAAACGAGGGCGGGACGAGACACAGGTGAAACAAACGAGGGCGGGGACGAGACACAGGTGAAACAAACGAGGGCGGGACGAGACACAGGTGAAACAAACGAGGGCGGGACGAGACACAGGTGAATCAAACTAGGGCGGGACGAGACACAGGTGAAACAAACGAGGGCGGGACGAGACACAGGTGAAACAAACGAGGGCGGGACGAGACACAGGTGAAACAAACGAGGGTGGGAACGAGACACAGGTGAAACAAACGACAGAGACAAAGGGACGGATCAAGACGGGCAAACACAGTGAAATGGAGAAACACTGAAACGAAAGGAAAACGAGGAATAATTGACGGGGGCGGGGCGATGCGTTACAAGACGCCACAGTGCTTAGTTAATACTGCAACCTCAATCTGCAGACATTGTTCATTAACTGCAAACCATTGTATTTCTCACTGGTGCCTGCATCCCTCTCCAGGGCAGTGTGGATGAAGTACTACTCACTCTGGCTGGACAGATAACCAGTGTGGAGTAAAAGTCACTTTGCATAATCATTGGGTACTTGTCCAACCTGTCAAAATACACAAACAAACCTTAAAACAGTATTTTAAAGAACAATTATGATAACGCCTGAATTGTTTGAAATGTTTTTGACTAAACAGTAATTCAGCTCAGCTGCTTCTGTTCTATATTCTCTTATGCTGAGGATCAGCCAATCAGCACCAAGCATGTGGTGTTCAATAAGTATCTCTGCTTTGGTATCTGCTTTAACTTAGCATTTGCATAGCAGGAGGATACCCTATACAGGATACCCTATACAGGATACCGTATACAGGATACCCTATACAGGATACCGTATACAGGATACCCTATACAGGATACCGTATACAGGATACCGTATACAGGATACCCTATACAGGATACCGTATACAGGATACCCTATACAGGATACCGTATACAGGATACCCTATACAGGATACTCTATACAGGATACCGTATACAGGATACCCTATACAGGATACCCTATACAGGACCCTCCGTCTGCCCCAAACACCCTCCGTCTGCCCCCAACACCCTCCGTCTGCCCCCAACACCCTCCGTCTGCCCCTAACACCCTCCGTCTGCCCTCCGTCTGCCCCTAACACCCTCCGTCTGCCCTCCGTCTGCCCCTAACACCCTCCGTCTGCCCCCAACACCCTCCGTCTGCCCCTAACACCCTCCGTCTGCCCCCAACACCCTCCGTCTGCCCCCAACACCCTCCGTCTGCCCCCAACACCCTCCGTCTTCCCCCAACACCCTCCGGCCTGCCCCTAACACCCTCTGCCCCCCAACACCCCCTCCGCCTGCCCCTGCCCCTAACACCCTCCGCCTGCCCTCCCCTAACACCCTCCGTCTGCCCCTAACACCCTCCGTCTGCCCCTAACACCCTCCGTCTGCCCCTAACACCCTCCGTCTGCCCCCAACACCCTCCGTCTGCCCCTAACACCCTCCGTCTGCCCCCAACACCCTCCGTCTGCCCCCCGGCCCCTAACACCCTCCGTCTGCCCCCGGCCTCTACGTGTGCAGGTCTGCTATTGGGTTAAAAACAGTGGAATGATAAAATTATAATATTCTCGCAATTAAAAAAAGAGTAGATTAACAGGCAGAAACAGCCTCTTTTGTGTCTGAGTGAGAAGGTTAATGAATTAAATAAACTCTCACTGTCTCACACAGCCGTTATGGCAGAAGCAGATCATGTCAGCATTTTACTGACGTCTTATTGCTTTAAGATATTTCTGGTTAGCCCAATTGTTCCCAGTAACAATGCAAACATTCAAACCTTTATCATTTGTAGTTTCTCTCTCTCTGACACACACACACAATCTAAACACAAACACACACAGACACACACACATACATAGAGGCACATGAATCAGAGAAGGGGGAACACATAAAGGTCAGAGTGAGTTTGGGTTGTGATGTGTTGGCTCTGATCATATATGCTGTTTCTACCTGTTGAGGTACAGACAGCAGAATTAAGACCCAGGAGACACACACACACACACACACACACACACACACACACTCGTAGCTTCCATTTGTCTCTCCACAGTTCCAACAATCCACTCTGCACACCAGAGCAACCTGATCTCCATTACAGCTCGCTACCCCATCCCCTAGACAGGAACAGCTGAGCTAATGCCACCGGCGACCAATTACAGGCGCCAGAATCCGCCCTCTCCGCCCTCTCCACCCTGTTTCCGGGATGGTGTCTTTGGATCAGAGCGTTTGGCCTGAACTCTGGTTCTGAGGCGAGTACAATTACAGCCTCTTTGCAGTCTGTACTGCCCATTAACTATGGAGTCATTTCATGAGCTGTGTAGCGCCACTATATCACATACAGGCTTCATGTCTCAGGCAACACCATGGATCAAGAGAGTGTGCAAAGACATGCTGATGTGGTTTTACACCATGCATATACACATCTATATATATACATCTATATATATATACATCTATATATATATATACTGCATACACACACACACACACACACACACACATATATATATATATATATATATATATATATATATATATATATATATATATACACACTGTATACACACACACACACACATATATACATATACTGTATATATACACACACACAGTGGTATATACCCACCTCACCTTTCAGAGCTGCATGAGTCTAGCAGAGACAGATGAGTTGTGGTCATAGTCATCTAAGGCCCACATATTCATCTCTGTGTTTACACACTACCTAAATTGTGAATGGCTTAGGTAACACTGTACCTGTAATTACATGCTACCTGTGATTCACCTTCTCAAGATCATCTGAAAATATAAGGTGCTGTTGGTGCTTCCTGGAGCTCCCCCACAGTACCGAGTGCTACTGGAGGCGAGTTTCTTCAGTGATAGAACATCTCAATACGTAACCCTGCTGTCAGCACATCTACACCGTGCAGCTATCTTTAGATTACCTGCAACTCAACCCACTGCTTTAGGCCATGCAGTCCTCTATGTGCTGCTGAAATAGGTTGCATTGTGAAAAGCATTTGTGACATAAATATACATTCTAGGGCTGTTTGCATTTGATAAATGTTAACACTGATATCACACAAATCAAATATAAAAACCTACAAAATAACAACAGCATCAACAATAACGGCATTGTCACATAAATGAGACACTGATATTATAATTAATTTTTATATTCAAATTTATTCAGTGAAAAGTGGCTATATATCCAGGCAGCCCCTATGCTTCCTATGAACTCACAAGACCACGAACTGATTCCTGCTTTAACACAGACGGCAGGAGCACTGAAGCTCTTTTAACACAGACGGCAGGAGCACTGAAGCTCTTTTAACACAGACGGCAGGAGCACTGAAGCTCTTTTAACACAGACGGCAGGAGCGCCAAACACCGAAGCTCTTCTGCACTTTTATTAGAAGTGCTGAAAATGCCGTGAGCTGGTGCCTCACTCTGTTCAACCAAACAGGAGTTTGTTTTAGATCTTCTAGCGTATCAACCTGTAGTCTGTCCTGCTGGGGAGCTGCTGAAGGAATCTACTGCTAGAAACTGCTCTCCTTTGTGTTTATACTGATGCTATCATGCAGATTCCCTCTGCCAAGCACTTGGTATAAATGATGTAGTTCAGGATCTGCCCCAGAACACAGACACATTTCCTCTCTTATCACACAAGTGCTGCTGGGTGCAGTCAAGGTGGGACTGGTTGGTGGAGTGAAGAATCAGCACAATGTCCTCACGACTCTGCCGACCCGTCCAGTGAATCCTGCTCTGCACAAACGTTGATTTCATCATGCTGGACTTTACTGTAAGTAGCTCTGAGCTGTTGGCTGTGCAGAGCTGTTCCTCTGGTCTGGGCTCAGAGTGCAGGAGCTCACCCATCACTCACGCTGTTCCTCTGGTCTGGGCTCAGAGTGCAGGAGCTCACCCATCACTCACGCTGTTCCTCTGGTCTGGGCTCAGAGTGCAGGAGCTCACGCTGTTCCTCTGGTCCCATCACTCACGCTGTTCCTCTGGTCTGGGCTCAGAGTGCAGGAGCTCACCCATCACTCACGCTGTTCCTCTGGTCTGGGCTCAGAGTGCAGGAGCTCACGCTGTTCCTCTGGTCTGGGCCAGAGTGCAGGAGCTCACCCATCACTCACGCTGTTCCTCTGGTCTGGGCTCAGAGTGCAGGAGCTCACCCATCACTCACGCTGTTCCTCTGGTCTGGGCTCAGAGTGCAGGAGCTCACCCATCACTCACGCTGTTCCTCTGGTCTGGGCTCAGAGTGCAGGAGCTCACCCATCACTCACGCTGTTCCTCTGGTCTGGGCTCAGAGTGCAGGAGCTGCAGGTTCCTCTGGTCTGGGCTCAGAGTGCAGGATCACCCATCACTCACGCTGTTCCTCTGGTCTGGGCTCAGAGTGCAGGAGCTCACCCATCACTCACGCTGTTCCTCTGGTCTGGGCTCAGAGTGCAGGAGCTCACCCATCACTCACACTGGAGCAGGAGAAACTCCACCCACCTGAACACGAACACACCTCACATTACATCTTTGGAGGATCTTTTGCCAATAAGTGCGATAGGCCTGTGAATCAAATGATGAAGTGTGTCTGACATCTTCCAAATGTTTACAAACAAATGTTACAGTAACCAAGTGAGTTGTCAAATGCTTCTGTGTCCTCAAAAACTTGAATCTGAAATGGTAAGTACGACATGTCAGGGAAGATCAAATAATCACTGCTGAACTTTAGAGAAAGACATTTGAAAACATCCTGTTTCTCTTCTCCACTAACACTAAGGACATTTTTCCTGCCTATGTTTTAATACCACTGTTTCAACATTAAGTAAAAAAAACACGTAATTTAATGTCTAGTTGAAACTAGACACCTTGTCTCTGGGTGCTGTAACACTCATTAACACTCATTAACACTCATTAACATTCATTAACACTCATTAACACTCATTAACATTCATTAACACTCATTAACACTCATTAACATTCATTAACACTCATTAACATTCATTAACATTCATTAACACAACACATGTTTTGTGTTTAGTTATTTGTCTTTGTTTTTTGGAAATTCAATATTATATTCAAGGTCAATCTGGCAATGGCCTTAAGTGCAGTAACATTTTAATTATTTTTATATTTTCATGTTCCCTAAAACTAGACATGAAATCTCATGCAAAATTGCTTACATATGATCAAGATGTCAGACTATGAGACTCACACACAAACCCCTCATATAAGAACATTTAACAGATACACAGTCATTTCCACAGTCATTAATTCTTCCATATTTTAACTTTCAGATGGAAAAATGAAATTAACCATCAGTCCAGATTTGTGGATTCTTTGTACAGTTAGACAAATTTATTGTATCTCTTTGACTTCTTTTAAGAAATATTGAGTCTGAGCATGTACAATAAACCCAGTGCATAATCAATCTGAAATTATCCTCCTTGACATTAGCAATCGACTTTTTTACTCTGCAATTCAAATGTTAATATAAAAAGTCAAATATATTTCCATGAGCACAGTGTGAGAAGCTCTGAACCATGACAATAGCAGTAATGTGTCTCTCCTCTCTGCCGTCTGCCCGGAGCTGTGGTCCAGCTAAACGTGTGACATTATGTGAGTGTAATGGTACTAACCATCAGCGTGAGTCTGTGAAAGAGAGCTAAGGCACTGGATTACATTTGAGAAGCTGTAAGAAATGGTTTGAATGCAAAATCTGACACTACAACTTTCATACAAGATTCCTAAGAGATAAGAATGGGTGACTAACATGGTGGCTAATATCCATGTCCACGTTTAGGGTCTTGTCTATACACGTGGTCACGCAATGTTTAGGAACCTGTGGGCAGAGCCACTGCCTACATGCATGATCTTAATAAGGCCACACCTCCAGAACAACATTAATAAGGCCACACCTCCAGAACAACATAAGGCCACACCTCCAGAACAACATTAATAAGGCCACACCTCCAGAACAACATAAGGCCACAGCTCCAGAACAACATAAGGCCACACCTCCAGAACAACATAAGGCCACAGCTCCAGAACAACATAAGGCCTCACCTCCAGAACAACATTAATAAGGCCACACCTCCAGAACAACATTAATAAGGCCACACCTCCAGAACAACATAAGGCCTCACCTCCAGAACAACATTAATAAGGCCACACCTCCAGAACAACATAAGGCCACAGCTCCAGAACAACATAAGGCCACACCTCCAGAACATCATAAGGCCACAGCTCCAGAACAACATTAATAAGGCCACACCTCCAGAACAACATTAATAAGGCCACACCTCCAGAACAACATAAGGCCACAGCTCCAGAACAACATTAATAAGGCCACACCTCCAGAACAATATAAGGCCTCACCTCCAGAACAACATTAATAAGGCCACACCTCCAGAACAACATTAATAAGGCCACACCTCCAGAACAACATTAGGCCACACCTCCAGAACAACATTAATAAGGCCACACCTCCAGAACAACATTAATAAGGCCACACCTCCAGAACAACATAAGGCCACACCTGGTTTGTCTTTAAATCAGTTGTGTTTAGTTATATATTGTATATTTAATTGGGTGATGTTCAATGCCAATGTCCCACTGTGAAACTGAACATGTCTTTATGTTCCTGCTTGAACTGAGGAAAACCGTGTTGCACTTGTATTTGTGCTGAGAGCTGATCTGAGGCTCCACTGGTGGAGTTTAAATACCACACCCCCTGGTCTGTTTCATTAGGGGCGGGCCACACAGGCATCATGCTGGTCTGGTTCATTAGGGGCGGGGCCACACAGGCATCATGCTGGTCTGGTTCATTAGGGGCGGGGCCACACAGGCATCATGCTGGTCTGGTTCATTAGGGGCAGGGCCACACAGGCATCATGCTGGTCTGGTTCATTAGGGGCGGGGCCACACAGGCATCATGCTGTCTCTGCTCCCAGTGATGATGCAGAACTGTGATGGATGAGTGAACACAGACGATGCTCTCGCCTCTGCCTTGGCAACCTGCCTTGGCAACCTGTCCCAGCCGCCATCCTGGTGACACTATTAGAAGAACAGTACTAGAAGCAAAATGTCTCATTGGTCTTTAATGGAATGCAAAGATTGTGTGTCTGGAAGATGAATTAGAGCAGTAGGAATCTGTCGCCTAGTTTCCAGGGCAGAAGCACATTTGTTTGTGGCTTATCAACATTTCGTGGTGATGATGGGTGACTGTGTGGACACTGAAGGACTCTGCAGAGAGAATCATCTCAAGCTTAGGCTCACAGTGACAATGATACAGTGTCTTTATACATGCTTTAGTTTCATTCACCATATGAGGGAGTGATTATATTCATTTCAAATTGGCAACAGGGTCACATATCTATAATTACAAAACAAATAAACAAAAAAGAAACAAATTAAAGATACTATCATGTTTGAAATGCAAAGTATCAGTTATCAGTGTGACAGAAAATGTGTAGGCAAACTGGATTTGATCTGGCTTCAATCAGAAATGTAAAATACTCTCAGAATTCATAAATCTGACCTGGATCTGTATGTGAGTCCAAGGGCTTTGAGCAGTATTAGCAGCTTCTCCGCTCCACTGTCAACCGTGTCTTTATGGATCTCACTCTTTGGAACAGGACCGTGGCTCACTGCAACATAGAAGGCATAGAAATGTCCTTGTATGACCCTTCAGAGGAATGAAGGCACCAAGGCCAAACCCCACAAACAGCCCCAGAGCGCTACGCCCCCACCAGCTTCCCTGTTGGTGCTGCTCATTCCAGTAAGCAGCATACGTCTGGCCTCCTCCTAACACAGATTAATCTATCAGACTGCCAGATGGTGAAGTGTGATTCACCTCTCCACAGAACACACTTACACTGCTCCACACTCCACTGACAGTTTGATTTACACCACCTCAATTCAGCTTGGCTTTGCTTATATATTTGCTTTAAGGCTTGGGGCCAGGTGCTCTGCGCTGGGGCCCGTCTCCTGCGCTGGGGCCCGTCTCCTGCGCTGGGGCCCGTCTCCTGCGCTGGGGCCCGTCTCCTGCGGTGGGGCCCGTCTCCTGTGGTGGGGCCCGTCTCCTGCGCTGGGGCCCGTCTCCTGCGCTGGGGCCTGTCTCCTGCGGTGAACCACTGACCTGCTGGCTAAGCTGCTGTTGCTCACAAACACATTTCTCAACACTGCAGCACTTAGTTTAGTGGATCAGATCCAGCAGGCAGACAAAGGTGGTGAAGTTACAGTCGCGTTACAGCTGAGCTCGGGTTCAACACCTGAGGCACTGCTGTCAGGAAATGTAGTGCAGTTTGGAGATTTGTTCAGCCTCCTTTGTTTACCATCCCTTCTTAACATATAAGGAAGAAAGAGTCTGGTTTACAATCCAAAAAACCTGCAGAAACCCATGAAGTTCAGTGTGAGATCAAACTCAGAGCACTGACTCCCAGTCACACACACACACACTAGATGTGTTACTGTTTTTATTGTTTTTTCTCCAAATGTTTTTGATTTCCTTCGCGTACAGAGGCTACGTCTCATCTGCACAGATCCCTGTGGAGACGCAGTTCTGTACCGCGGACCCGTGAGTAAAACGCGTGACACGTTGTTTTGGCAGTGAATGAAGCCAGTCAAGGTCCCATCCATTCTAATGCATCTGGGCTCAAATTTATACAGATTTCTTCCTTTGCCCCAAAATGACATAACAATAACAAATGGCAGCAATCTAAGCAAGTTCCCAATGATTCATCAGCAGTGTGAGGAGACGGTGGAACCAGGACACTCCGTCTCACTCTGATAAACCAAACACATGATTTCAATACAGATGACAAGCAATTTAAAAGCCACAATTTGTTCTCTGTTGGTGGATTTATTTTATAGAAAAAACACATTCATATATATATATATATATATATATATATATATATATATATATATATATATATATATATATATATATATATATATATGTGTACATGAATATTTACTCATCTTGGCAATGCATTGCAGACAATTACAAGTGCCGCTGACCTAGACTACTCCGACTCCTGGGACAGAGCAGAACACGTCACGTGACCAGGAGGTAAAAACAGGAAGACAGTTGTACCTGCTGTGACAGACTAATGTGCGCAGTGAGACTGTAGTGCAACGTGTCCCCTGCGGCCGCCGGAGGGCCTGTTCACACCCGAGACGATGCTAGTTAACTCACGTAGTCGCGGGTTACTTAATTACCTCACGTAGCCGCGGGTTAGTTAACTCACATAGCCGCAGGTGAATTAATTCTCACATAGCCGCAGGTTACTTAATTAACTCACGTAGCCTCGGGTTAGTTAACTCACATAGCCGCAGGTTACTTAATTAACTCACGTAGCCGCGGGTTAGTTAACTCACGTAGCCGCAGGTTACTTAATTTACTCACGTAGCCGCGGGTTACTTAATTTACTCACGTAGCCGCAGGTTACTTAATTAACTCACGTAGCCGCGGTTAGTTAAGTCAAGACCATGGTACTTGTAGCATGTGCATCTAGCAGGCCACAGCACTGCGACTGACAAACCGTATTTACCGCTAGCTGGTTGTGTGTTGCCTACCGAAGCTTCAGAAATGAGTGAGTCTTCAACTTCTGCTTCTTCCGCGCTGATATCTGAGGAAGAGCGCAGAGCAACAGATCGAAACAAACAAACGTCACATGTTCAAGGATCTCTTACTCCAAATTACAACTTTTTATCTTCTATTTATATGTTTATCTGTCAGCACACTGATACTGCATGCTACATTTCTAAGAATTATGCGCAGGCGTTATGAATCCTCTCAGGCTCATAAGAAGGCAATACAATATAAAACGACTTGACTGCAGGGCACAAAGTGTATTTTAGCACTTGACAGTAAATCAGTAAATATGTACCGCATCACACCTGTTCTACACTCATGTACCACATCACACCTGTACTCAACATCTCCACTCATGACATCACACCTGTTCTCCAGCATCTCCACTCATGACATCACACCTGTTCTCCAGCATCTCCACTCATGACATCACACCTGTTCTCCAGCATCTCCACTCATGACATCACACCTGTTCTCCAGCATCTCCACTGGCTCCCAGTTAAATACCAGATCCAATTTCAGATTCCTCTACTCACTTATAAGGCTCTAAACAATCTTGCACCTCCTTATTTGTCCAAGCTCCTTCTAAACCCCACAAACCATCTCGTTCTCTTTGATGTTCTACTGCTGGGCTTCTAACGGTCCCGTCATCTAAACTCTGGTTTTGGTGATCAGGCATTTTCCAGACTCGCTCCTCTTCTGTGGAACTCCCTCCTAACTGGGACCAAACAATCTTCTTCTCTGTCCATATTTGAGTCTAATCTGAAGCCTCACCTCTTCTCGCTCGCCTACGCTTTCTTCTGCCTGCCCTGCACTACTGCCCCCTGCTGACTCGTGATGTTGTTGTCTCATAACTGTTGAGCTTTTGCTCTCTGTGTGTTCTGTTCTGTGTACTGATGGTTGTAAACATCTTTGGGTTTTAGAAAAGCGCTATATAAAAATAAAGTATTATTAGTAGTAGTATATTATTATGTATACAGTATGTAGGGTAGTGAGGTCATGTATGTGTGAGAGTGAGATTATGTGTGTTGTATAGTGGGCGTGTGTTTGTGTGTGTGTGTGAGAGTGGCAGAACAGGTTAATTGTAGCTGCATGTGTTAATATTTAAGAGAAATATTCTGCCCTGCTTGGTGGCAGTGTTATCAGACATTGTGTAACATCATGTCAGATCCAGCCACCCTGCTCAGTGACTTGTTGAATGTTAATTACTTGATTCTCACCTCGATTTTGTATCCCAGATTCCTGTGACACATTTTCCCTCCTTATTTTCATCATCAGTTACCAGAACAGAAACGATTAGCACAACAAGTCATCTCCCTTTAGCTCCGCCTCCTCTTCAGTCACATGGTGTCATGGCTCTACTGCATGACCCACAGCGGGTTTAAGGTTAGGGCTAGTGTAAGACTTTCACACGTGCCTTTACTTCTCACTGTATTTGACCAGACTCAGACTACAGAGAAGAACTCTCTGGTTCACTGGAATTCAAGTTTTGGTAAAACAAACTTGAGCTACGGTTGAACTTTGCATGTTGGGCTACTTTAGTGTGATGTGAGGGTGGTGTTTGGGTGATGTGAGGGTGGTGTTTGTGAAGCTGCTGTGTGGTATTTGAGCTCTGACGAGGGCATTGTTGGGTCGTTGGTGCTTTCACTTGACAGCTATTAATAAATGACGTTTGGTCTAATGTGAATGTCTTGGTGCAGTTAATTAAACTACCTGGACAGCATGATAAAGGTCAGAACGGACATGCTTCATTAAGCCAGTTATCCTGAGCACAGCCCCTCCAGTCCACATAGGCTCAACACTCCCCCCTCCCCTCCTCTCTCCTCCCCTCCCCTCCCTCTCCTCCCCTCCCCTCCCCTCTCACTCTCCTCCCTTCTCCCCTCCACTCTCTGCTTGGCGTTTAAGGACTTCCTCGCTCCATTTCTTATATCAGAGGCCACAGTGTCGTCATAGGAACACGTAATCACGAGAATGGTCACACAGTCCAGATCTAATCTCTCTTCCATCTCCCAGCACACATGATTCTAGCAGACTGGCACAGTGAGACTGAGATCAGGGACAGATGCTCACTCTGGGTCTGTGTGGAGATGGTCTTCATCCAGCCGTGATGCGGCTCATTCTAGCTGGTCCTCGAGAAAATCTCCTGTAGAGCAAGACACATTTATCCTTCCTCTCTCTTCCTCTCTCTTTCTTTTTTTCTCTGTCTCCGTAAAGTCTTGTCTAAATGATGGCACTGGTCTTAGTGATGGCCCTGATCTGTTCCAGGTAGTACTGAGTTTTTTTTATTTCTATTCATCTCACACTGTTTGTGCAGTACTGATGTACTGAATAGGGAATCCCAGGATTAGTGAAGAAGCCTGTCTCACCTCTGCACACCTGGGCGAGCAGCTGGAGGCACAATCATATCAAACCAGCCACACAGTGCTACACTTCATGACCTGCAAAAGACCTACAGGGCAGATCCTACAGGGCAGATCCTACAGGGCGGTTCCTACAGGGCGGATCCTACAGGGCGGATCCTACAGGGCGGTTCCTACAGGGCTCTCCATTCAAACCTCTCCACACTGTGTTGGGCCACCCCCACACTGCAGACACTGCGTGTCATCTCCACCTTTCCCCGCTGGAAGAGAGCAGAGCCATGCTCTTTCTCCACCCACACCACACCCCCTTTCTCCACCCACACCCCCTTTCAACTTATCCTGCTGACTCATTTGGCATCTGAAGTACTGACTGACTAATTAAATATCTGTGCATACTCTTAATTATGCATGCAGACACACTATCAGGATCCCAACTACCCTGCACCTTCCTTCTACAACCAGTTAATTGATTTGTGTACTTTTAATTACACTCGCTGACACTCGTTAGAATGAGCAGTTCCTCATGCTGATTTGGAAAGTGCTTAACAGAAAGTTGTACATTTCATACTGTCAGTGTAACCCAGGACATGAAGGGCTGAATGCATTTATGTGTAGACAGTGTTTGATATGTCCATCATGGACTCAATACAGTGGTTTTCTGTTTCTAAGAGCGTATTGATAGTCTTGTTACAGCCTGTATCCTCAAAAATGGCCACATGAGATGGATCCTCCTCTGAAGGGAGGTTCAGTCTGCAGAGAGGAAGCTGGAGTAGTGTGTAGGCCACCTCAGAATGTGAAATGGAATCTGGAAATACAGTTTCCCTTACGGAGTGCAACGGGGCTAGGAGCAGTGTGTGTGCAGTCACCCTGGGAAACGTGAGGCTGCTACAAATCTTCTGACCTGTCTGAGGAATTCAGAAAAAAAGGTACAGATGTTAAAAAAGAAAGACTTGGGAAGGTTATAACAAGACAACTAGACAAGCCAGGCTTCATGCAAGTGTCAACAGTGCGACACTCGAGATGCATGGAAATCTTGGAAGGACGCGTATAATTTCACTGTCTTCTGTGTCTTACTGCTGAGAAAACTGTCTTGCTTCCTGCAGGCCTGATAATCTTACAAGCAAATCTACTGCACAGCCGACCACAGAATTAGCCCTGTTTGAGGAAGATGAGGGGGTAACATTTGCATAAAAATACATAAACCCTACTTTCCTTTTGCACTGATGTCTTTAAATGCAAAACACAAGTGCAAACGTGATTAAAGGGCATATGGCCTAGTGCTGGTCTTGTAACTAATGATCTAACAATCAACATGTCATTTTTAATTAGTTTTATTAGCCCCCACACTAATCCAGCCCTAATTAAAGAAATCTCTTTGGGGCTAATAACTTCACATAGGCTACACTCTTTTTCAAGACTCTGGACCGTCCTTCAGCAAACAGAAGCAAGACGAGACAACAAGTTTACACGGTGCAGAAGCATCACTCAGAGTGAATGTGACCGTAGGGGCTGTACATGTATGTCTGACAGGGATCCTTCATCAGCTGGCTGGATGTTGAATCTGCTGTTCTGTACTGGTATACAAACTCGTACACATCATATACATACTGTACATATGCATGTAAATATATAAGAGCTAGAAAAGACAACAGTGGTTCCCTTAGTTATCATAGCACTGAGGTATTAGAACCCTCAGGCTCACAGCCCTCTGGTACCGGTGGTAAGCAGTGGCCCTCAGGCTCACAGCCCTCTGGTACCGGTGGTGAGCAGTGGCCCTCAGGCTCACAGCACTCTGGTACCGGTGGTGAGCAGTGGCCCTCAGGCTCACAGCCCTCTGGCTCACAGCACTCTGGTACCGGTGGTGAGCAGTGGCCCTCAGGCTCACAGCCCTCTGGTACCGGTGGTGAGCAGTGGCCCTCAGGCTCACAGCACTCTGGTACCGGTGGTGAGCAGTGACCACTCTGGGACCTTCAGGATCCTGGTCAGCAGCTGCGTAACCTCAGCCTGAAGGAGCGTGAGCTTCTCCTCCCTGGGGAACATCTTGCACTGCCCCAGACAGACGGACCTGCCGCCCTTACTGACCAGTGGCCCTCACATCAAATACAGCAAACCCTAGAAAGGACGTTGTAGCCCTCGTCAGACCTGTGGTCGGTTCACCACTGCCCCCTGCAGGCTGCCTACCGACTCCGTGTTGGCGATGACGTCGTCTCCGAGCTGCAAAGGCCCCTTCACACCTGGACGGAGCAAGAACCCTCACAGCTCCTCAGAGACACGTCAGGTCAATCAGACGTCCTGGGATGTCCAGAAGACCCTGCTGCTGATCTGACGCTCCGCTGGACTTGTGCACCTTGTGCATGTGTCCCTCATCAGACTGGGGTGTCTTCAGTCCAGACTCGTCCACTCCGTGAGAGGGAGCAGTCATATCAGTCATACCCATACGCATCAGACTCTTTATGTCTGACATGTTTTAATAAGAATTCTCTGCATTTCTCACTGGCATTCTATGCATTATTTATGTCCCCTTTCTGCACTACCACTGACAAGCACTTTATTTCTGACTATCATTTTATTCAATCTGAGACACGAACACTTTAGGAAAATCCCCTGACAACACTACAGCAGGCTATAAAGACTTCACTTCCTTTGCTGTGCTGGGGTGAAAGCCACATTTTACTAATTTCATAGAGCACAGAGGCATTTATTCCTATTCATTTAAATGTTAATTTGGTGGATAGTAATAAATGCACCTCTGTCAAGGTAGGTGGAGCAGCAGAAAGGGGGGCGTAGTATTTAAACTCCACAGGTGCAACAGGAGGCGTGGCAATTAAATGCCACTGATGCAAAAAGGGCGTGGTATCTAAGCTCCACCACTGCATGAGGGGGTGTGGAATTTACACTCCACCAGTGCATAAGGGGGCACGTAACGTCTACCGGTGGACACATAAGGTTGGACACAACTGATTTAATAGTAATTTAATAAGAATAAATAATTCTGTTGTAAATATTACGTTAGACATTTTATTACACACGGAACATTATGTGCAATAATTAGTCATGTAACTATGTAAATATTAATTTTATTCTCATCAGAGTGAACAATAATAATAACAATAATAATAAAGCTTCACAATTTTAACCTGTGTTCACAGTTTGCCACTAGTGAAAGTGACTCAAATCCTCACACTTCCCCATTTCTTCTGCTTCAGGAATTGATTGTTCACGTGCTGCCATATATAGCAGTATTACACAATAGGATATAATGTATCCTCCTCTATAATGATACCTCCTCTAGGGGTATTGTATCAATATAATCAATGATATTCACTTTACCTGTCAGTGCCTCTAATGTTGCATTTGATTGTTGCACATATAAGCGGTTGGATGATGTAGTGCAGTATTTAAATATTTATATATTATATATTTAAATATTTATATATTATATATGGGGGTGTGGCTGCCATGAATGCAATAAGCATTTGTTGGAGAAACACTACGCTGCTACTAAATGCACGTTGGCTCTTCCCTGTGTAACAGCTAAACTGCACATGCTCCCTGTGTAACAGCTAAACTGCACGTGCTCCCTGTGTAACAGCTAAACTGCACGTGCTCCCTGTGTAACAGCTAAACTGCACATGCTCCCTGTGTAACAGCTAAACTGCACATGCTCCCTGTGTAACAGCTAAACTGCACGTGCTCCCTGTGTAACAGCTAAACTGCACATGCTCCCTGTGTAACAGCTAAACTGCACGTGCTCCCTGTGTAACAGCTAAACTGCACGTGCTCCCTGTGTAACAGCTAAACTGCACATGCTCCCTGTGTAACAGCTAAACTGCACGTGCTCCCTGTGTAACAGCTAAACTGCACGTGCTCCCTGTGTAACAGCTAAACTGCACATGCTCCCTGTGTAACAGCTAAACTGCACGTGCTCCCTGTGTAACAGCTAAACTGCACGTGCTCCCTGTGTAACAGCTAAACTGCACATGCTCCCTGTGTAACAGCTAAACTGCACATGCTCCCTGTGTAACAGCTAAACTGCACGTGCTCCCTGTGTAACAGCTAAACTGCACTGTCACACTCCCTGTGTGAGAGAGAGTGAAAGGTTCTGGGAGAACTGGATCTGCCTCAAAACACACACATGCATATTGTACAGAGATGGCCAACCTGATAATACATGACGCATTGTCATCACTCACTAATGAAGAGATACATGTTGTAGAAAGACACTTCAGGTCTGCGGACGTCAGCGTTTGTGTCGGGGGATTCACTCCTCACTGCTGTTATAAGGACACACGACAAACACAGATGGATCGTACCATCCATCCAACTGGAGACCCGGACATCTTTCATTCATAATCTGTAGTCGCATCCAACACACGCGGTGTTAACCTTGCCAGAAAGACTTTGTGTTAAATATCATCAACAATACTGACAATAAAAGTAAACATTGGTGTGTTGGTTACCTGGGCAGGTGTATAGGTGTATAGGTGTGTGTGTGTGTGTGTGTGTGTGTGTATAGGTGTGTGTGTGTGTATAGGTGTATAGGTGTGTGTAGGCTGCCAAGGGGAGTGTACAGGTGTGGGAGTTAATAATTCTACACCGAGATCATCCAGGCAGGTATTTAGCTCTGTAGGTCTAAGTTTTTGCGGATACAAAAGGTTACCGATGACCTCAACCTCTCTAGTATGACCCTGATTACAGTGTTTTCATGCAGAGTGATCAGGTTACACCTGATGAACAAGGAAATGAGCAGAAGTTCTCAAGTTCTCACAAGCTGTTTAACTTTGTGAACACGGTGTGGCTGTTAACTTGGTCCTGTAACAAAGAGAGCTTCCATTTCTTACGAGTATAAGCAACTCTTCTAATGGGTCTGAAAGTAAAATAAATCAATCAAACATAGAGCTTATATTAAAAGCTTCAATTTACCTTCAAATAATCGGGGGACCTTTGCTCACCGTTCTGTGTTAAATTGCACTTTTCAGTGCCATGTCCCTTGGGAAATAACAGCACTTCAAAAACACTTCCAGTTTTATTTCCTCAACCCTTCTCAATGAGTAAAGCAAAGCCTGGATTTGGACATCTGTTCTCCCAAAAATGGTCACCATCACAGTAACATCTCCACCCAACTGACCCTCCCCCTCCCCCCACACCCCACCCCAGGGGAAACTGCCACCGCCCCCCACACCCCACCCCAGGGGAAACTGCCCTGCCCCCCACACCCCACCCCAGGGGGAAATGTGTTCTGGGAGGTAACAATTAATTTGCTTGAAAGGAAACTCTAACCCTGAGATTATTTGCGGTGCGCGTACCATATTCTGCCAGTAGAGACTCGTATGCACTAGGACGTTTCCCAAATTGACAACACACAGAGTTTGATTCAAAAGAGCCAGTGGCTCTAAAAAAGTCCATTTTCCTAATCAGTGGTGCAGGTTGAGAGGAGATGCTGCTATGCCTCTGTACACACACACACACACACACACACACACACACACACACACAGACACACACACACACACACACACACACACATCTGTTCAGCCTGGGAGATAGCCCACACACACACACACACACACACACACATTCTCTGCCCAGGAAAAACTAAGTCCTCTGTCCTGTTGGATCCACATTTATTACTGCAAATTGTGTCTTCACAACTTGTGTTTGATCTGTAAGTCATGCTCTGGCAGTGTAATGACACTTGAGCGTTTAATTATCTCCTAGTGAAGTAGCTAAACCTCGGGATATGCAAAGGTGCCGCTACTGTTCAGGACTGGACTTCCAATATTCACTAAATTTCCCACTAATGTGGATTAAAAACAAATTAAAAGCCCAGAGTCCATAAAGCGGCTTTGCATGTTTCACTGAAGTGAAAAACTGAAAAGAATCTGATTTGAATGCACACCAAGACCCTCTTAGCATCAGAAATGAAATCATGTAAAACCTGAAATTAACTGTTTAAATGTGTCATATGACTAACCATGTTGCGGATAACATCCCATTTAACAGTACACATCACCTTCTGCAGTTTGCTTCTCCGTTACATTTACGTGTGTTTTAGGGAAACATGGAAACTTGTGTGTGTGTGTGTGTGTGTGCAGACATGTATATGTGTGCGGTTGTATTCTGTGTCTACATGTACTGTATGTCTGTGTTTGTATTGTGTGTCTCTACATGTACTGTATGTCTGTGTTTGTATTGTGTGTCTCTACATGTACTGTATGTCTGTGTTTGTATTGTGTGTGTGTTTGTATTGTGTGTCTCTACAGCCCTCGTATGCATTACTGAGAAATGTCAGCTGTGCCCTGAGGTTTGCAGTGGGAGTCTGTAAATAAGGGTGTGTCTGTGCAGTCTGTCTGGACATGTGCAGTGGAGCACAGCACATTAACAGCATGGAGGACGTTTACAAATAAACACTGACCCCTGTTGTAAAGACCAACGCAGGACTTCACAACTTCTTTTCCACAAGTCTCACGATGGCTTCAGATTATCTGCAATTCACTGCATCACGCAGATTGTACTAGAAGCCAACATGTGCACACGAGACTAAATGTTTATGGGGGACTGGACTTGACACACTCAGATCTGCCTCTCTGTCCTGCTATAGAGGTACTGTCTCTCTGTACTGCTATAGAGACACGGTCTCTCTGTACTGCTATAGAGACCTTGTCTCTCTGTCTTGCTATAGAGACCTTGTCTCTCTGTCTTGCTATAGAGACACGGTCTCTCTGTCCTGCTGTAGACACTGTCTCTCTGTCCTGCTATAGCGACCTTGCCTCTCTGTCCTGCTGTAGACACTGTCTCTCTGTCCTGCTATAGAGGTACTGTCTCTCTGTCCTGCTATAGAGACACGGTCTCTCTGTCCTGCTGTAGACACGGTCTCTCTGTCCTGCTGTAGAGGGGTTATGATGTGGCATGTGGAAATTTCCATTTAAAAAATGAGAACCTTCCTGAAAACAGACCTTAAATGTTAATAACTCTTTATTAACTCAGGGTTTTGTGGATGGCAGTTCCATGATTTCTGAATCATTTCACAGTGACTGGAATGATTTGGGACATCCATCAACATGGGATTTCCATCTGAGATGCACCTAAATTGATGTAGTGGTAAGGTACTTATAAACCTTAATAGCGAGATAATATGCATTAATCTCAATCAATATCCCTTTGGCAATTAACACTGTCCTTCCTTTATGAATCTTTAACGATCTGAGGCTCATTGTGATTCATAAGAGGGGGAACTAAAGCATTAAATTGTGATTAAAGTGCCAATTAAAAATGGGAGAGGTCTCTGAAAGTCCAGGAATAGTTTACATGCACACTAATCAAGGATCAATGTGTGCAGCTGTGGGACCCCCAACCCCAGTGCGACCCCCCGACCCCACACACACACACACACACACAGTGGAGCAGGCAGCTCATGCGCTTTTTTCTGCTGTGGAATTTAAATCAGAAGAGTATTTGTAATTTCCCAGGATGCATATATCTTATAGTGACAATATTCTCCTCTCCACTCACTATACTAATAGTGGGTGATATGCTAATAGTGGGTTATATGCCAATAGTGAGTGATATGCTAGTAGTGGGTGCTATACTAATAGTGGGTTATATGCTAGTAGTGGGTGCTATACTAATAGTGGGTGATATGCTAATAGTGGGTGATATGCTAATAGTGAGTGGTATGCTAATAGAGGGTGGTATGCTAGTAGTGTGTGATATACTAATAGTGTGTGATATACTAATAGAGGGTAGTATGCTAATAGAGGGTGGTATGCTAGTAGTGGGTGCTATACTAATAGTGTGTGATATACTAATAGAGGGTAGTATGCTAATAGAGGGTGGTATGCTAGTAGTGGGTGCTATACTAATAGTGTGTGATATACTAATAGTGTGTGGCATGCTAATAGTGGTGATATGCTAATATTGGGTGGTATGATAATAATGAGTGGGATGCTAATAGTGCATAATATGGACAGAACACCAGATGCAGATAGAATCAACTTGTACTATACAAACAAACATACATACATCAGCATAAGACTGAAGCGTTCAGGAACATACTGCCCATCTCAGCCTTTGTCTCCTCCAGTGTCAGGCATGTTTGACATCCTGATCACTGCAGCACATGGTTTGGGTCCTCTACCTCCGTACCCTAACTGTGCTGGAGATGCTCTCCTCTCCTGTGCAGTGGTCATGTGTGGGTGAACAGCCTTGTGGCCATGTGTGGGTGAACAGCCTTGTGGGTCATGAGCTGTGAGTCACACCGTGGCTCCTGTGATCCCAGCCAGAGCAGCGCTGTGCCTGAAGAGCAGTTGCAGTAGCAGCACCTGCGAAGTCCTTCAGACACGCTGCATGTGCTCTGCTGACATCATGTCCCTGCTCCGTTCTGCTGCGCTCCAGTGTGGATGTGTCAGTGAGCATTAAACTGGCTGCCAAGCTGATCCACAAAGTATTGGGTCATATAAAAAGAAGAATAAAGTGTTAAAAAATTCAAAACAACATCAAGCGAAATAAAATGGCAGTGAGAGTCTGAATGGCGATGTGTGTGGGGAAGACACGACTTTACATCCATAACCAATCATTTTAGAGTAAGCGCTATGTCCCACGTTGAGGGAGGGGAACGTTCTCCACGGGCTCCTGAATGTGAGCAAAAAGCCAGTGGCTGAGCCGAGAAGGTTCTGGCAAACCCCCAGTGAGAAGCCTGTCTGCAGACCTCCTGCAGGAGGTCCCTGCACACACCAGTCCGCTCCATCTGTTCCCAGTGGCACGAGCTGCTTAAACTGTCCCACTGTAAAGTGTCCCACCGTCCACTCTGTCCAACACACTTTAATGCCAAAACTATCCATGATGTGCTCATTTCAAAACTGCAGTGTTTTAAAGGTTAAATACTTAATTTCTTCTTTTGTATATGATTTGCACATTATCAGCATGTTCTTAACTGTTAACTGTAGTTCTGTAGATTTTAAAATATGCAAATATAATTTAGGCTGCTGAACAGATGCCCATTATCATTATCCCAGTGGACAGGAAGGTGTTACTGAGGTTGCTTCTAGACTAATATCTCCTATTCTAGTGTGTAGGTATAACGGAGGGGTACTGGGATACGTGCTGAAGAGACCTAGTTTTATTAACATGAGCACGAACAGATTGTAGTAGCTGACACGGCGGGCACGGGGACGCCACACATAGCTAATACACTAACCAGAACCAGAACACTACCCAGAACTCAACCAGAAACACAAGGGCCACACACAGAAAGGGAAGCCAAACAACCAACACAAACTAGAACTAAACAACATGACAAACCCAGACGTAGCAGACAACAGAACCACATATAGCAAACAGCAGAGGTACAACTGTGTAACCAGCATGCGCATGAAAACAAGCAGGACTACACACACATGAACTATAGAACACTGACCTACCAACCGTGACACCAAAGCACAGGGAATATAAACCAAACCAAATCACCAGCCAACTTGAAACAGCTAAAAACCAAACTAGGAGGGCAGGGACATGAACAAGGGGGCGGAGACAAGGAAGGAATGTGAAACTAGATACAATAAGGTATTTCAAAATAAAAGCACACAATGAGTAAACCAAGACACAAACCAACCAAAACAAGAGGGGTTGCCGAGGGGACAGTGACAGTAGGGGTGTTTATTCACTATGTTTATGGACTAACATCTCCTATTCTAGTGCATGGAAGTGTTTATTCAGTGTTTATATACTAATAGATCCTATTGTAGTGTATAGGAGTGTTTATTCCAGGTGTTTATGGACTAATGTCTCATATTATAGTGTATAAGGACATTTACTGAAGCTGTGTATAGACTAATTAAGTAAAATGGATTATCAAAGTGCTGTATTTAATTCTGTATTTAATTCCATGGATTAGTCAAAAGTTCAACTTGTGTTTTCCTGCAGGTAGTGGATTGTGTAGGAGACATTTTTTTCTACTGCACATTTGCTGTACATTATCATTCTGTATAAAGAGAACAATCTTCGCAGAAATTATTCACTTAACTTATTTAGGGTAACTTATGCTTGCTTGAATTTATTTAAACTAACTACTGTCAATGCTTCTGCTTTTGACATCAACTGATGGCATGATCACAGTAAGTACACTATTCTATTATATCATTATTGCACATCAGTTGGACCAAACAACTGACAGTAAACAACAATCACAGTAAACAGCAGCATGGAGCCCCCTGGAACCCTGCAGCCACACTACACTGGCTGAGGCTGGAGTGTCCTGGAGTGTCCTGGAGTGTCCTGCTCTGCACAGACAATCTACTGCCTCTACTTTCACAGCCTCATCTCCAAGGAGCTTCGCAGCATCCCAAACCATGTGCTGCATCCCACCTTACAAACTACTGCCCTGTTCACACCCCACCTTACAAACTACTGCCCTGTTCACACCCCACCTTACATCTACTGCCCTGTTCACACCTCACCTTACATCTACTGCTCTGTTCACAACCCACCTTAAAGAGGCCCCACCTCACACATAGGGCCTGTGTGTTCTTGCACTAACACTCATAATGCAGTAACACAGTACAAACGCAGGACTCAGTATGCAGCGGGTGGTATTGGAAGTGTGGCGCCGTATTAGTTGATTTGTCTGGTACATAATTCCCCATTTATAAAAGGATATATTTCCCATCAGTGAAATTATACCATAAATGTAATGTAAGCAAAATTGAAAATAACCTCATAATCAAATGTAGCACATAGCATATGTGGTTATGTTCAGTTATTCACACATACAGATTGGACTGGTGTGTTTGTATATGGGTTTTCAAGGTTATAAAAAATGTCTGGCTGTTTATCACCTAATGTTGAGAAAGGACACATGAGGGCTGCAGAGAGGGTTCTATTGGACTGTCCACTGGGACACCCAGAGAGGGTTCTACTGGACTGTCCACTGGGACACCCAGAGAGGTTTCTATTGGACTGTCCACTGGGACATCCAGAGAGGGTTCTATTGGACTGTCCACTGGGACACCCAGAGAGGGTTCTACTGGACTGTCCACTGGGACACCCAAAGAGGGTTCTACTGGACTGTCCACTGGGACACCCGGAGAGGGTTCTATTGGACTGTCCACTGGGACACCCGGAGAGGGTTCTATTGGACTGTCCACTGGGACACCCGGAGAGGGTTCTACAGGACTGTCCACTGGGACACCCGGAGAGGGTTCTACAGGACTGTCCACTGGGACACCCGGAGAGGGTTCTACAGGACTGTCCACTGGGACACCCGGAGAGGGTTCTATTGGACTGTCCACTGGGACACCCGGAGAGGGTTCTACAGGACTGTCCACTGGGACACCCGGAGAGGGTTCTACAGGACTGTCCACTGGGACACCGGAGAGGGTTCTAGTGGACTGTCCACTGGGACACCCGGAGAGGGTTCTACAGGACTGTCCACTGGGACACCCGGAGAGGGTTCTACAGGACTGTCCCGGAGAGGGTTCTACAGGACTGTCCACTGGGACACCCGGAGAGGGTTCTACAGGACTGTCCACTGGGACACCCGGAGAGGGTTCTACAGGACTGTCCACTGGGACACCCGGAGTGACCTAATGAGCACTCCAGCAACCTCTACATTTGACTACATTTGTGTAACTTAAACCAATTGTGAAACATCATGTAGACTACAAGCTTAATATGCTACAACTAAAAATACAGTTTCACTTTTCAGGATCATCAGAATTATGAGAAATAAATAAATTAGCTCTATTGTTTATATGATTGCTTATTTTCTGGGTTGTTTGTAATTCCATGCTGATTTGATTTTAGCTTGGCTAAACAACAAAATGTAAAAATAAGTTTTTTTTTTTACAGTTCCTGAAAGTTTTTTCTCCCTGATGTCTGAAATAGAACGTGAGATGAGGAGAGACTGTGTGGCTCATTCAGGCTGAGCTCCGTCCTGCCTCCCACACTCTGATTCACTCACTGAATTTGTGCTATTTTCAAACTTCCTGAAGAGGTGCATCTCCCTCCCCAGCAACCATGTGCAGGTTCTGTGTGCAGGTACCATGTGCAGGTTCTGTGTGCAGGTTCTGTGTGCAGGTACCATGTGCAGGTTCTGTGTGCAGGTACCATGTGCAGGTTCTGTGTGCAGGTACCATGTGCAGGTTCTGTGTGCAGGTTCTGTGTGCAGGTGTGCAGGTACCATGTGCAGGTTCTGTGTGCAGGTACCATGTGCAGGTTCTGTGTGCAGGTACCATGTGCAGGTTCTGTGTGCAGGTTCTGTGTGCAGGTACCATGTGCAGGTTCTGTGTGCAGGTACCATGTGCAGGTTCTGTGTGCAGGTTCTGTGTGCAGGTACCATGTGCAGGTTCTGTGTGCAGGTACCATGTGCAGGTTCTGTGTGCAGGTACCATGTGCAGGTTCAGGTTCTGTGTGCAGGTGTGCAGGTTCTGTGTGCAGGTTCTGTGTGCAGGTTCTGTGTGCAGGTTCTGTGTGCAGGTTCTGTGTGCAGGTACCTTGTGCAGGTTCTGTGTGCAGGTTCTGTGTGCAGGTTCTGTGTGCAGGTGCTGTGTGCAGGTTCCTCTCTCCCATCTTGGGGGAGGGGTTCAGCCACGCTCCGCTGCAGTGAGTGAGTGAGTGATTAGTGCAGCTCCATGCGGCGAGATAAAAGGCACCATATAAAAATAAATCTATCACACCTGAGCTTCATCAGCTGTGAAATGGTCCACATGCTGTACTCACGTAGGACCTCCTCAACCACCACAGTCCAGACTCAACTGATGTAGAAGGTAAGACCATCCACCTGTGGACATGTTTGGACATAGTAGTAATAGTAACAGTGGTAGTAGTAACAGTGGTCAGTAATAGTAACAGTGGTAATAGTAACAGTGGTAATAGTAACAGTGGTAATAGTAATAGTAACAGTGGTAATAGTAATAGTAACAGTGGTAGTAGTAACAGTGGTAATAGTAATAGTAACAGTGGTAATAGTAATAGTAATCAGTGGTAGTAGTAACAGTGGTAATAGTAATAGTAACAGTGGTAATAGTAGTAGTAACAGTGGTCAGTAATAGTAACAGTGGTAGTAGTAACAGTGGTAATAGTAATAGTAACAGTGGTAATAGTAATAGTAACAGTGGTAGTAGTAACAGTGGTAATAGTAACAGTGGTCAGTAATAGTAACAGTGGTAGTAGTAACAGTGGTAATAGTAACAGTGGTAATAGTAACAGTGGTCAGTAATAGTAACTGGTAGTAGTAACAGTGGTAATAGTAACAGTGGTAGTAGTAACAGTGGTAGTAGTAACAGTGGTCAGTAATAGTAACAGTGGTCAGTAATAGTAACAGTGGTAGTAGTAACAGTGGTAGTAGTAACAGTTGTAGTAGTAACAGTGGTAGTAGTAACAGTGGTAGTAGTAACAGTGGTCAGTAATAGTAACAGTGGTAGTAGTAACAGTAACAGTAGTAACAGTGGTAGTAGTAACAGTGGTAGTAGTAACAGTTGTAGTAGTAACAGTGGTAGTAGTAACAGTGGTCAGTAGTAGTAACAGTGGTCAGTAATAGTAACAGTGGTCAGTAATAGTAACAGTGGTCAGTAATAGTAACAGTGGTAGTAGTAACAGTGGTAGTAGTAACAGTGGTAATAGTAACAGTGGTCAGTAATAGTAACAGTGGTAATAGTAACATAGTAACAGTAACAGTAGTCAGTAATAGTAACAGTGGTAATAGTAATAGTAACAGTGGTAATAGTAACAGTGGTAGTAGTAATCAGTGGTATAGTAACAGTGGTAGTAGTAACAGTGGTAGCAGTAATAGTAACAGTGGTAATAGTAACAGTGGTCAGTAATAGTAACAGTGGTAATAGTAACAGTGGTCAGTAATAGTAACAGTGGTAATAGTAACAGTGGTAATAGTAATAGTAACAGTGGTAGTAGTAACAGTGGTAATAGTAATAGTAACAGTGGTAGTAGTAATCAGTAATAGTAACAGTGGTAGTAGTAATCAGTGGTAGCAGTAATAGTAACAGTGGTAATAGTAACAGTGGTCAGTAATAGTAACAGTGGTAATAGTAACATAGTAACAGTGGTAGTAGTAACAGTGGTAATAGTAATAGTAACAGTGGTAGTAGTAAAGTAACAGTGGTAATAGTAACAGTGGTAGTAGTAACAGTGGTAGTAGTAACAGTGGTAATAGTAACAGTGGTCAGTAATAGTAACAGTGGTAATAGTAACAGTGGTCAGTAATAGTAACAGTGGTAGTAGTAACAGTGGTAATAGTAACAGTGGTCAGTAATAGTAACAGTGGTAATAGTAACAGTGGTAGTAATAGTAACAGTAGTAATAGTAACAGTGGTAGTAGTAACAGTGGTAATAGTAACAGTGGTCAGTAATAGTAACAGTGTAACAGTGGTAGTAGTAACAGTAACAAGTAACAGTGGTAGTAGTAACAGTGGTAACAGTAATAGTAACATAGTAACAGTGGTAATAGTAACAGTGGTAGTAGTAACAGTGGTAATAGTAACAGTGGTCAGTAATAGTAACAGTGGTAATAGTAACAGTGGTAATAGTAACAGTGGTAATAGTAACAGTGGTAATAGTAACAGTGGTAGTAGTAACAGTGGTAATAGTAACAGTGGTAATAGTAACAGTGGTCAGTAATAGTAACAGTGGTAATAGTAACAGTGGTAATAGTAATAGTAACAGTGGTAGTAGTAATCAGTGGTCAGTAATAGTAACAGTGGTAATAGTAACAGTGGTAATAGTAATAGTAACAGTGGTAGTAGTAACAGTGGTAATAGTAATAGTAACAGTGGTAGTAGTAATCAGTGGTAGCAGTAATAGTAACAGTGGTAATAGTAACAGTGGTAATAGTAACAGTGGTAGTAGTAGTAACAGTGGTAGTAGTAATCAGTGGTAATAGTAATAGTAACAGTGGTAGTAGTAATCAGTGGTAGCAGTAATAGTAACAGTGGTAATAGTCAGTAATAGTAACAGTGGTAACAGTAATAGTAACAGTGTGGTAGTAGTAATAGTAAATAGCAGTAATAGTAACAGTGGTAGTAGTAACAGTGGTAATAGTAACAGTGGTCAGTAATAGTAACAGTGGTCAGTAATAGTAACAGTGGTAATAGTAACAGTGGTCAGTAATAGTAACAGTGGTCAGTAATCGTTATGTTATTTTGCTGCATAGATCTTATCTGCATGTTCTTCAGCTTTGAGATGGAGGAGGAAGGTGATGTAGCAGACACCTCCTCCAACACCCGTCCCACTGCCTCCGCGCTGTCTCTGCGGTTGCCTAGTTACCAGACAACTGCCTGTCACTGTCCCGTCGTGTCTGGTCTTGTGCGATTCAAAATGTCTGTTCCACACACAAGAGCCTCCTGCAGACAGGACAGAGACATGGCGTGGTCACCCAGGAGAAGCTGACACCGTGGCCCAGAGGAACTCACTGTCACGTACATCTTTCCTTCTTCCCATCTTCTCCCTCCCAAATTTTTTTGACACACCATCATGCAGTGAAGTTTGACAGGTCATGACACACAAGTAAACAGTGTGTCATTAATTAAACCGCAGTTTTTCATAAATTACGTTGCTGTGTGTTAGAAGGTGCTACAAGGTGTAATTAGCTTCTAGCATACTAATGAAACACACCTAGACCTAATGTCCTGAGACTCCACTAAACTTGATTGGCTGAACCAGTCCTGGTAGGGTTTGAGTGGCACCAAGCCCTTAAGGTGAGGACTTCTGAAAGAGCAGGGTTAGAGATTAAATTGTTCCAGTCCATTTTCAATGCATCATTATAAATTTATTCATAGAATGGTGATCTCAATTTTCCTATGAGCAGATCAAATGGACTCTAACCAGCTGTAGGAAAAGGCTTCACTTTCTATGAAAAGAAATTGATAAATCAATAAAAAGATGGTCAGAAAAGAAATCACCAAACTAAAAATTATTACTTCTCCAAACTCACCACGGCTGTGAAAGGCCTGCTTGTGAGTTCCAGAGCCAACCCCGCTCCTCTGTGACTCCGCCCTCTCCGTCTGCTCAGCCAATGAGGTTGGAGTTTGAGAGATGGGCAACTAGGAAAAATTAACTTTGTAAATGACACTTGTGGCCTTGTAAATAATCATATGCCATAACCTTGTATGAATTGGCAGTGTGTTGTGCCGCGAGCTCCAGGAATGTTCCCCTGCTACCGCCGCACTGTTTCAGTGTGAGGACTTTGCTGACATTTATTGTCTCAGCACAGGGTGAACGGTTCCGTCTTCTCGCATAATTCAGAGGCAGAGAAGCAGCTTTGTTGCGGCTCACGGCTGTGGCTTCAAAAGGACGCATTGCATAAGTGTAGCGCCCCTGTTGTTAAGAAGTGTCCTTGGCCATAATTAAAATTTCTTGTCAGTGAAGTGGCAGGGGTTGGGCTGTTGGCAACAAGTCAAATGAAATAATTCTCTATGGAGACGTTGTACATTATGTGCTTATGCTCCAACACTCAGTGATCATTTCTCCATGTGTCAAGATGGATGGCACAGTTGTCTGTAAATATGTCCATGAAAAACAACATCACACTCTAATGTACGCTGGCTTTTATGTTTTTCTCACTGTACTTTTTCTTTAACATTTATGCTCATTTTTGACCAATATGTGTCATCAGCATGAAGAAACAGCTGTTGTGAAGATTCACTGTAGCGTCAAAAACACCACACACACGAAGCACATGGCCAACACACTGCACAACTGACATCACTACAGGAGCTCACCATGTGGCTCAGCATGGATTGGTAGTTCATTATCTACCACTGACTGGCTTCTTAATGCTGTCTGCACACTCTGGCCTAATGTACTAACATATGAATTTCTTCCATGGAAACAACAGGGCATTATTGTGAGTCCCTCTAGACAAGGGCATGTGTTTACATGTAAATGACTAGGGGGCAGAGGTCAAAGGTCCAGCTGGGGTCATGCTGTTAGAGCAGCTCATGTCTCCACGGTGCCCAGGGTGTGCAGAAGAGATTCTGCTGGAAGTCATGTGACCAGACCAATGGAGCGTTACACAAAAACCCCACACGGATTCTGACCATACCCCATACAGACGGGATACGTGTTCAGAGCCTCCTGTGAATTCAAACAGATGTGAAAAGAAAACTTGTCTCTATACTGCTTTAAAAATGTTTATTTTAGGCCACACAAAATATATTTGGCTGCTTACACCCTTTATGCAAATTCAGTAGAGGATGGTTATCTCAGAAGTTATAACTACACAGCTGAAAAATTATTTTCAGTTGGTGTCCTGCATGATGTCTGCAGCACATGGGCAGGTGTGTGTGGGAGACGAATGGTGTAAATGTAAGACATCAAATATTTGTGTGTTAATGACCATGAGTGTCTTCAAGCCAGATTGGTTTAGTTACTGTTGATACAAGAGCTCAGTAGGTCTTTCAACTGACCTACCAGGAGATCCTTCAACTGTCCTTTAACTGACCCACTAAGTTATAAAGTTGTACAAATTAGGGGAGTTCTTTGTAAGAGACGTTTTGGAATATTCTCAAACGTGTCATTCTCCATCCCGTGACCTAAATCGAGTGCTGCCCACAGGATTGTTCTCGTCACGGCCCCCCAGGACGGCTGCCTGCAGAGTCCCGATGCTGCGGGACACTCACCTGCAGACGACCCCTCTCCTTCACGCTGCTCAGCATCAGTTTAATGGGAGCTCATCTCAACCCCACTGCTCCATTATACCCTAGAGCTGCACCGAGTGATCCAGACGCAGTGAAAGTCCCTGTTTCTGCTTCCTGTCGCTCCCAGTGGAGCAGCTGGTATCGTCCCTGCCAGGCACATGACATCACAGCTCAGGCTTTTATTTGCACTACAACAAATATAATAATAATGATAATAGACTTTTATGTAGAAGCACCTTTCACTTTACCCTTACATAAACAAACAAACAAAGATACAATTAATATTATAATAAAAAATGTAATGGCTAATAGAAATAAAACAAGACATTTCAAACATTAAAAATACTAATTAAGAATATTTCGAATCTAGAATAAATTCCAGATGTAGTCAAGATATCTGATGCAGTCTGAGGATCTGCAGTCTGGGGGAGGTTTGCAGATGTTTACTGAATGATGAGAGGGAGGTTGAAGAACAGTGTACAAGGACAGAGCTCCAGAGAGTAGACCCTGACCAATCAGCTCTGCCATGGCACCACCAGCACCACCACCACCACCACCACCACCACTATGGCACCAGCCCTGTCCCTGAACGCATGCAGCCCAGAGGGTGGATGAGAACAGGTGAGGGTTCCAGAGCAAAGCGAGACGGTGAAGATGACGGAGAGCAGGAAGGTAAGAAGGTTCCAGACCAGAACTTCAAAATCAGCAAGAAGCAGCAGACTTCCAAAGAAGCAAAATGTCAGGGGGTTAGTGTGTCAGGGGGGCTTGGTGTGTCATTATGTACATATAGCAGTGGAGTTGAAGGTCATGTGTTCTGAGGAGTTTGCCAAGCAGTAGAGAGTAAAAAGGGGGGGAGGAATGATCAGACGTAAACCAACAGAACCCGGAAGACATGAAGACACGACCTGAACTGTCAGCTTAAGTCTGCGCATTGTACGTTCTGGACAGACTGGGTCATATGAAGCAGAAAGGTCCAGTACAAGTGTAGCAGGCAGTAATCAGCTGCAACCAACACCTGATTAGTAGGCGGAGCAGTTTCAGTGCTGTGGTTAGCGCAGAAGCTGTTCAAATAGGCTGCTGGAAATTACAAGGTCTTTCAGCTGGGAGGCCACCACATGCTCGAGTAATTTGCTAAGGAAAGGAAGGTTATAAATAGGTCAAGCTTTGGCTTCTGTAGAACTGTAGAGATCGCCGCCCATTTTGTACTGGACGGAACTGCACCAGATCAAAGAGGCACTGATGACTTTAGTGATCAGATTATGCACAGACACACATTCTCCCTGCCACGCCAGACATGACCTGGTTAGAATGGAGGTGATGTGGGGTGGTGGAACAGAAGAGTTCTAACATCCAGCCACGGCTGCCCTGGGTTAGGAGCCCTGCGCATGAACCCCTGCGCATGAACCCTGGGTTAGGAGCCCTGCGCATGAACCCCTGCGCATGAACCCTGGGTTGAACCTGCGCATGAACCATGAACCCTGGGTTAGGAGCCCTGCGCATGAACCCCTGCGCATGAACCCTGGGTTAGGAGCCCTGCGCATGAACCCTGGGTTAGGAACCCTGCGGTTGAACCCCTGCGCATGAACCCTGGGTTAGGAGCCCTGCGCATGAACCCCTGCGCATGAACCCTGGGTTAGGAGCCCTGCGCATGAACCCTGGGTTAGGAGCCCTGCGCATGAACCCTGCGCATGAACCCCTGCGCATGAACCCTGGGTTAGGAGCCCTGCGCATGAACCCTGGGTTAGCGCATGAACCCCCTGCGCATGAAACCCCTGCGCATGAACCCTGGGTTAGGATGAACCCTGGGTTAGAACCCTGCGCATGAACCCTGGGTTAGGAGCCCTGCGCATGAACCCTGGGTTGCGCATGAACCCTGGGTTAGGGAGAACCCTGGGTTATGAACCCTGGGTTAGGAGCCCTGCGCATGAACCCTGGGTTAGAGCCCCTGCGCATGAACCCCCCTGTGCATGAACCCTGGGTTACCCTGGGAGCCCTGCGCATGAACCCTGGGTTAGAACCCCTGCGCATGAACCCTGGGTTAGGAGCCCTGGGCATGAACCCCTGCGCATGAACCCTGGGTTAGGAGCCCTGCGCATGAACCCTGGGTTAGGAGCCCTGCGCATGAACCCCTGCGCATGAACCCCTGCATGAACCCTGGGTTAGGAGCCCTGCGCATGAACCCTGGGCATGAACCCCTGCGATGAACCCTGGGTTAGGAGCCCTGCGCATGAACCCCTGTGCATGAACCCTGGGTTAGGAGAACCCGCATGAACCCCTGCGCATGAACCCTGGGTTAGGAGCCCTGCGCATGAACCCCTGCGCATGAACCCCTGTGCATGAACCCTGGGTTAGGAGCCCTGCGTATGAACCCTGGGTTAGGAACCCTGGGTTAGGAGCCCTGCGCATGCATGCACCCCTGCGCATGAACCCCTGCGCATGAACCCTGGGTTAGGAGCCCTGCGCATGAACCCCTGTGCATGAACCCCTGTGCATGAACCCCTGCGCATGAACCCTGGGTTAGGAGCCCTGCGCATGAACCCCTGTGCATTAACCCTGAGCAAGAACCCCTGCGCATGAACCCTGTGCATGAACCCCTGCGCATGAACCCTGGGTTAGGAACCCTGGGCCATGAACCCTGTGCATGAACCCCTGTGCATGAACCCCTGTGCATGAACCCTGGGTTATGAACCCCTGTGCATGAACCCCTGTGCATGAACCCCTGCGCATGAACCCCGGGCCAGGACCCCTGCGCCTGAACCCATGAACCCTGTGCATGAACCCTGGGTTAGGACCCCTGCATGAACCCCTGTGCATGAACCCCTGCGCATGAACCCTTGGGTATGAGCCCTGCGGATGAACCCCTGTGCATGAACCCCTGTGCATGAACCCCTGCGCATGAACCCCTGCGCATGAACCCTGGGTTAGGAGCCCTGCGCATGAACCCCTGTGCATGAACCCCTGTGCATGAACCCCTGCGCATGAACCCTGGGTTAGGAGCCCTGCGCATGAACCCCTGTGCATGAACCCCTGCGCATGAACCCTGGGTTAGGAGCCCTGCGCATGAACCCCTGTGCATGAACCCTGGGTTAGGAGCCCTGCGCATGAACCCCTGTGCATGAACCCCCCTGTGCATGAACCCCTGTGCATGAACCCCTGCGCATGAACCCTGGGTTAGGAGCCCTGCGCATGAACCCCTGTGCATGAACCCCTGTGCATGAACCCCTGTGCATGAACCCCTGTGCATGAACCCCTGCGCATGAACCCCTGCGCATGAACCCTGGGTTAGGAGCCCTGCGCATGAACCCCTGTGCATGAACCCCTGCGCATGAACCCTGGGTTAGGAGCCCTGCGCATGAACCCCTGTGCATGAACCCCTGTGCATGAACCCCTGTGCATGAACCCCTGTGCATGAACCCTGGGTTAGGAGCCCTGCGCATGAACCCCTGTGCATGAACCCCTGTGCATGAACCCCTGTGCATGAACCCCTGCGCATGAACCCTGGGTTAGGAGCCCTGCGCATGAACCCCTGCGCATGAACCCCTGCGCATGAACCCTGGGTTAGGAGCCCTGCGCATGAACCCCTGCGCATGAACCCCTGCGCATGAACCCTGGGTTAGGAGCCCTGCGCATGAACCCCTGTGAACCCCTGCGCATGAACCCCTGCGCATGAACCCTGGGTTAGGAGCCCTGCGCATGAACCCCTGCGCATGAACCCCTGTGCATGAACCCCTGTGCATGAACCCTGGGTTAGGAGCCCTGCGCATGAACCCCTGCGCATGAACCCCTGCGCATGAACCCCTGCGCATGAACCCTGGGTTTACCCCAGTGCTAAAACGGTTAGGCTGACTTTAGCTCAGTGCTCAGGTTGAAATTGTCCTCCAGCTCATAAAACAAGGAGAAGAGTGTAGAGGTCTAAGAGCAGCTCAGACAGGCTTTGAAAAGGCACATCAAACAGGCTCTTGCGCTAACTTCTGAAATACGATCGGAATCTCGATTTGGCAAACGACTTAGATGTAGAATTTCCCCATGATTCACACAAGTCCAATCTAGACCTGTGCAAGTCGGAACTGCTTTACGGACCTGAGCAGGTTTTGTTTTGATCTGCTTACCTGCCTACAAATTTGGAGCCATCGCCACTTGGTGTGAGGATAAGAGGGTAAGAGGGTAAGAGCTCTTCTGAGTAAACGTCTGTAATGAAGAGAGAATTATGACCAACCAGCATTACACCCATTACACCCACCAACCAGCATCCCACCTGCCCTTCCTGACACTGGAGCATCACTACAGTCCACCAACACATTATTTATTGGTACGTCTGACACAGGCAGAAGACGCAAGTGCAGGAGTTGAAGGGTTTATTATTTAAACTAAGCAAATAACCAGACACAAGAAACCAGGAAAACACACACAGCTTTAACAAACAAGAGACGGCGGATTGGTGAAACACAACGGGGAACAGAAACACTAACACATGACGACGGACACACACTGCTCCTAAAAATCTCAACACAAAGAACAAAACGAGAACGGGAAGCAGGACGACAGAGAGCGGCAGCTAGCAGAGGGGGCGGAGCCAGACCTGACATTTACTTCATTTATTTGTGGTTTTCAATTTCTCTCATTGCCACATCTCAGTTTCAAAATGACAGATTCACACTTACTTTTTTTATAATTATTAGATCACATGTGTTGAAGATTAAATGACAGATAAAATTTGAAAAGCCAAAGGACAGAACAGCTCTTGATAAGAACGCACAGTCTTTGGAGAGGGAAAAGCAATCGCAGGCCAAACTGATTATGAGCTCATGAATTCCTAATGCGGCCGGACTGAGCGCAGGGTGTCATCAGCACAGAGCCCAGAACTCAGGAACCCTGATGTGCTTCACATTAAGAAAAGCCACAATCTGCCTTTTCCCCACACTGACATCTTTCCCACTGTGCACTTACAAGGAACCACCTCAGGTCAACAGCAGTTCATTTTTAACAGTTCCTTAGCATATATGTGTAAGTATCTAATCTTTCTGGCTTGGTTGTCAGCGTTCATAAGTAAGTCTTTATGTGTGATTTCTGATCACCAAACAGGTCACGGCCATTTTGTCCCCAGCAGCTCCGAACAAGCCGCTGTTCCCATGGTGTTGAGAACGTCTCTGAAGGCTGCGAGATGCTCTCAGGTAGCGGAGCTCACATACCTTAATTCATTCTCTCATGGATTTGCTTGTTTCAGATTCAGCACGTCATCACACACGGGGTCTGCTGGCTAGTGCTCTACTGCAGCGGATATATCAAAAATACAGATCCCAGAATGGCCAACGGCTCACCAAAACACTTCTACTCTGCAAAAACAGAAAGTGTGAGATCTGGCAGCTAAAACACAATGAACCCCCAGAGCCAATTACTGTTATAATTATGATGCATTATTATAGCTTGGTTTACTACTTCCATTACTGCATGTTTTGGGGGCTGTATTAGAGGAGAAAAAACATGCCGAAGGCCAGGGTGTGCAGACCGAAGGCCAGTGTGTGCAGACCGAAGGCCAGTGTGTGCAGACCGAAGGCCAGTGTGTGCAGACCGAAGGCCAGTGTGTGCAGAGCAGAATGGCCACTGGAATCACTGCCCCCCGGGTGGCTGGTAAATGTATGACAGGATCTTGGGCTGCTGGGAAATAAAGATGAAGAGTGTTGTGAGAGGTCAGCACCGGTGCGGGCTGGGGGCCCAAGGGGCCCCTGAAGCACAGGGCAGAGAGAGCTTATCATGTGTAGTACCCACTAATGGACTAGTCTGCAGAGTCAGGATGTGGACAATATGAGCCCTCTGGCATGTTAGGTGTGTGTGTAGACCCAGGTGAGTGTAGTGTGTTGCTGACCTCTTGTCAACCTTGTTCATGATGATACTGTTTATTTGCAGCTTGCTGAGTTCAGTTCCTTTTGTGTGGCCTTGTAAACTCTGCTCTCTGCCAGTTGTCATGCCCTGTGAATTTTGCTAAGATTAGCACATCCAGGCCTGGCTGTGTGAGCTATGATCCACCATGCTGCCATCCCTCCAGGACAGCCAGCAGATGGCTGATGTGAGAAAACCATGATGGAAAGGAGAGACAGACAGAGAGAGAGAGAGAGAGAGGGAAAGATAGAGAGAGTCAGTGAGAAGGGGAGAGAGAGACAGAACAAAAGAGAAAGAAAGAAAGACAGAGAGAAAAGAGTTAGGGTGAAAGAAAGAGGATAAAGAGAGGCACAGAGAAAGAAATACACCCAAACTGAGGAAGAGAGGGAGAGATCACTGCTGCCAGATCACTGCTGCCAGATCACCGCTGCCAGATCACCGCTATCAGATCACCGCTATCAGTTCGCTGGAGTCAGATCAATGTTAATAAAATTAAATTACACAAATTACAGTTTGGAGTTCAAGACATTTCAAGCAAAAGCCCATGTGTGTAATGTGAGAGACACATGGAGATTGTGAAAGCTGTGAGCATGTGCAGTGGTGGTGCGGTGGGCGTAGGCCAGCTGACCTTACCCCACCCGCGTGACTCACACTCCCCTCACTCCTCTGCGTCTCCTGCGGGTCCCTGGGGTGCTCACACTGCACTCTCCATCTGAAGGGCAGCATAATGATCCTGGGTAGAACAGAGGGGCCAATCACAGCAGCTACGTGGCGGGAACAGAACCTGAACGTGAAGTACAGCAGAGATCCGGCTTCATATTTACCAGCCGTTTGTCATGGTAGAAGCTTTTGTTTTTCAGATGTTGCCTTGTTGATCAAAACTCAAGACGATGCTGATGGAGGTGAAGGTGGAGGCTCCTCACGTCTGTGTGACGTCCTTGATGATTGGCCATGTGTGGAAACACAGTGAGATCCTCTAATGCTGCCAGCCCGGTCTATGTTAGTGAACAGTGACTTCTGCCTCTATAATTTGATAATGCCCATATTTTCTTGAGATAAAAATTGCTTTAATCAGACAATCTGCAGGAGTTCTGTGAAATAATCGTGACTCGATCAGAAAGTCACAGTTAGTTTATTCATGTCTGCAGTGCTGTCATCACTGCTACAGACATACAGTATGCTTAATGTATGCCAACCTCTTCTTCATAAGACACAGCGAGGACACCTGCTCTATAATCACTCATGGAATCTGATTTCCAAGCAGTGTGTTTATGTTTGTTTGATTTGAACATCTCTAAATGGCTGAACTGCCAAAATTAAAGGCCTTGTTTCTTCACAGACTGTGCAATCATGATGACACACACACACATTTGAGCTGATACACAGAACAAAGCAGTGAGTTCTGAGCTGAGATCTATTATAGTTCAAAGAGAATGATGAAGAATGCTTTTATAGGAGTCTTGGCTCTAAGCTTTTTTTCCCATTAGGGCAGATAGCAGTGAATTTATTAGAAAGCCGACGTGTCAGCACAAGGGTGAGTTTTGCTCTCCCTCTGAGGATCAGCCCTTGGTAGGGTCCCGACGTGCCATCCAGAGAAGCTTTTCACTTCAGCTGAACATGGTTGCATCTGTGTAATTACTTTAGAAACTGCGTAATTAGGTTAGAACCGCTACACGTGCTGCTTGACAAAAGATGCTTTAGTTAATGTCTGATTGCAAGGCAGCACTTTGCGTATTAGGTTTTGTAATCCACTGATCTCTTTTAATCCTCTTCTAACACATATTAGGGAGGAGATGCTGGGATACTGGTAAGAATGAAAACAGGCCAAGATGCAAAACGCAGAAGATATGAGAGAGAGAGAGAGAGAGAGAGAGAGAGAGAGAGAGAGAGAGAGAGAGAGAGAGAGAGAAAGAGTTGTAGCTAGACAGAGAGAGTGGGTTAGAGAGAGGATAAAGAGAGTGGGAGAGAGGATTAGAGATAGAGAGACAGTGGGAGAGAGCGAGATATAGGGAGAGAGAGAGAGAGAGAGGGAGAGAGGGAGAGAGTGAGAGTGGGAGAATGAAAGAGGCACGTTAGATGTGGGAGCAGCATGTAGGATAGTAGAGCAGTGTTAGCACTGTTAGCATCTATCAACATCACGCCACACAGCACAGAGTGGTGAGGCGTCTCCTCTGCTGGCTGGCTGGCGTGTGGGGGGGTTGCAGTGATGGCTGCATGCTCAGAGGAGACCCAGCAATCGGGTGGCATCATCTATCACTCTGACCTTCAGCACACAACACATCTCACCAGCTCTGAATGGCGCCTATCAATCGGTGCCGTGTTCAGAAAGACAGCGTAAGATCTCCCCCAGGCAGGCGGGTCAGACTACCGATCTCCCCCAGGCAGGCGGGTCAGACTACCGATCTCCCCCATGCAGGCGGGTCAGACTACCGATCTCCCCCATGCAGGTGGGTCAGACTACCGATCTCCCCCAGGCAGACGGGTCAGACTACAGATCTCCCCCAGGCAGACGGGTCAGACTACTGAACAGGAATCCTGGAGACACCATACTGGGCTGGTCAGGCTGTCCAGTTTACACTCACTGGACACTTTATTAAGGACACCAGTCTTAAAGCTGTATTTGATAAGTGTAGAGAAACTGCATAATTCAGCAGGTAGCCTTTATAACTGATGTACATTTGCATATATATCACTGATCTACATATGCATATATATCACTGATCTACATATGCTTATTTGTAGTGACATCAGCCACTGGATTTGTGAGTGGGTCATATGAGATAGAGAGATAGTGAGAGATGATAGAGTGAGAGAGTGAGATGTGAAAGAGTGAGTGGTCATGTGTGAGAGTGTAAGAAGTGAGAGTGTGGAGAACATGGTGCTCTCCATCACTCACTTAGATGCAGGTACATGTGCCACAGTGCACTCGCAATACCACTACATATATAATAGAAATCAAAAGAATTAATTAATGAACTAAAACATATGTCAGAACAGCAATACTAGAGCCCTCCCACTGTGGAAGGACGAGGTGCTACACTGAGGAGGGAAATTACTAATTAATGACTTAATCAGATGAAGCCGTGACATATGGCCAGGTTGCTCACACGGCTCACACGGCTGCTCCACTCAGGCTCCTGTGGCACTGCTCCTCCTTTTGTACTACACTGGCTCAGTCGTCCCAGGAGACGCTGCTAGGGTTCACATTCCCACCTGCACAGGAGCTCAGGGTTTAGCAGCAGTGCATTGCATGTAAATCTCCCCTCCACGCTGGTCTCTCCTCTCCACGCTGGTCTCCCCTCCGCGCTGGTCTCCCCTCCAGGCTGGTCTCCCCTCCAGGCTGGTCTCCCCTCCAGGCTGGTCTCCCCTCCGTGCTGCATACCCTTCCGCACAGATACACATTCCACGCACGTCTTCTTGAGACATGAACTAACTGGATATGCATTTTGAATTTCTTCTTACTGCTTGTACCATCTGATAACAAAGGAGGCTGAGCAAAGTATTCAAACAGGAAGCAGTATGAATAGTGCATTGATTATCCAGTTTCTACTTGCTTAATATGAGGACGCGTGGACTTTGAGGACATACTCTGATATGAACCTGGAAAAGAACAACATTCCAACTAGAAAAGACTTCTGACCTCTGACCTGTGCCTTCTTCTTATATACTGAGACCACGTTGTAGACTCCAATGCGTGCAGATATAACAGGTCAGATACACAAGTTGGTATGGGCTTCATTAATACAGTGGAATATATTCAAATTTATGGAGACTCTAATGTCCAGGGGAGGGCAGTGCACTTGAATACTAATTAGTTAAAACTTTTAATGACAGCAGGAAACCTATATATGTTCATAGCTTCTCAGTGATAGAGACCATATATGTTATCCTCCACTATGAGGGCAGTAATTGGAAAATGCGCTGTATATTTTTTTATGCATAGTAGTAAATACATATTCATGAGATAACCCGAAAGCCACTGGGACTTCAGGGTAACTGGAATGTTCTCACACAACAGGAGCTGTCAAAATGGGCTGGAACAACATTGTAGATGCATTATAGACATATGACGATGAATAATTCACGATATGTTTTAGCATTGCGACGGGCATTAACTGTGTGAACGTGAGGTAGCTGATGAGGTCATTAGTGTTGGGACTCCAGTCTGTCCCTGCACACCTAAGGGGCCTTCGCAGACAAACGTGACCCTCACACTGCATTTACACTCAAAGTCACAGAGAGGGACTACAACAGGTGACCACGAGTGAGTTCACTGTCTCAAGCTTCACTGCACTCAACAGCTGGGTGTGGATGGCCTGTCCATCTGCCCACCTACCCCGTACACCACAGGTCCTCTGCAGATATGCAGATATGCCCTGCTGTGAAAGGTTCACTGAAGAAACAAACCCAAAGGTTTGAGAAGGATCTAGTAGTGGCTTTTGGGTGACAGACTCATGCATACAAAATGCTTTAGATGAAATGAATGAAGCTGTGAGGTTCTGGAGACCACAGTATACACCAGCGAATGCTCATCTGTGCTTGTTGGTGGACTGGAAACCTGTATTGTGAAAACGTGTGGAATCATAAATCCAAATAAGTCCTATACAGCATCCATGGACCACACATTAAATATTCCATTATGGCAGATGAGGAAAGCAGATCCATATTATCATTATAAACCATCCCAGCAGACGATTTCCATGACGACAGGTATATGGATATTAGCCACCATATGCTGACCTACAGCTTGCCATACCTCACAGCAATACATCACGTCGCCATGGAGAGAAGGTTAAAATACAGCACATCACCGTGGGGTGAAAGTTAAAATACATCTGGAGCAAGGCTTTTGTTTTGGGAAAGTTATGAGAGCCATTAGAAACCCAGCAGCAGGCTAAGAGCAGGGCTGAGCGCTCCAGGGAGCTGGGACCAGGCACGTGGGAATCAGCTATTTCATCATCAGCTATTTCATCACACACCATGCAAATCAAGGGACCCCAGCTAAGCTGCAAAACAAGCCCTTGAAAAGGAGAACCCACCCAGGTCTACTCTACTGTTAGCCCACTGCACGCTACTCTACTGTTAGCCCACTGCACGCTACTCTACTGTTAGCCCACTGCACTCTACTCTACTCTAAGCCCACTGCACGCTACTCTACTGTTAGCCCACTGCACGCTACTCTACTGTTAGCCCACTGCACGCTACTCTACTGTTAGCCCACTGCACGCTACTCTACTGTTAGCCCACTGCACTCTACTCTACTGTTAGCCCACTGCACGCTACTCTACTGTTAGCCCACTGCACGCTACTCTACTGTTAGCCCACTGCACTCTACTCTACTGTTAGCCCACTGCACTCTACTCTACTGTTAGCCCACTGCACTCTACTCTACTGTTAGCCCACTGCACTCTACTCTACTGTTAGCCCACTGCACGCTACTCTACTGTTAGCCCACTGCACTCTACTCTACTCTAAGCCCACTGCACGCTACTCTACTGTTAGCCCACTGCACGCTACTCTACTGTTAGCCCACTGCACGCTACTCTACTGTTAGCCCACTGCACGCTACTCTACTGTTAGCCCACTGCACGCTACTCTACTGTTAGCCCACTGCACTCTACTCTACTGTTAGCCCACTGCACTCTACTCTACTGTTAGCCCACTGCACGCTACTCTACTGTTAGCCCACTGCACTCTACTCTACTGTTAGCCCACTGCACGCTACTCTACTGTTAGCCCACTGCACTCTACTCTACTGTACTGTTAGCCCACTGCACGCTACTCTACTGTTAGCCCACTGCACGCTACTCTACTGTTAGCCCACTGCACGCTACTCTACTGTTAGCAGGATGAAGCAGGATGAGGCAGGACGAGGCAGGACGAGGCAGGACGAGGCAGGACGAGGCAGGGTGAGGCAGGGTGAGGCAGGGTGAGGCAGGGTGAGGCAGGGTGCCAACACAAGAGCAGGTTACACTTGTGCTTTTAACAGAAACACATCAATACACTCAATGTTAGCACACAAACACACACACAGGGAGGCGGAACAAAAGTCAAACAGCTGACAAGGATGCTAGGCAACACGCACACATACAAGAGCGTAAACAAGACACAAATGCACCAGACAACATTAACAAGATCAGGGATATGACCAACAGCGATAAACACACACACACTAACAAACACACACGCCCACTAATGAACAAACATGAACATAGACACAGAGGAAGGTAAAACACCTCACAGACGTGCCCGAGGGAGGGGTCAGGGGCTGTACTATGACAGCTGGAATATTACCTTGTGTTATTTTCTACACACATGCCTCCATACAGTACAGCTTAATATTCTGATACATGTGCATCCAAAACTTTTAATTGCCTTTAACTTTGCTTAACTGTCAGGTTAATCACTCTTGGGGTTATCTTTGTTCAAGTTCATGGGCTAATACATACAACTCTCTTCAGTCATTTTAGCTAATCAAGACCAAATTCAGCTCTCACTCGCCCAGCTAGGGCATGCCCGATCGCAGAATAAGGGCAACGGTTCAGGACAATAAAGGCGTTACGAGAGTTCCCACTCAACCAGGATTCATGCTAGAATGTTCTCTTTCTCTCCAGTATTGTGCCGTTTCCATGGGTCATTTGTTTCATTTTTACTTGAGTAAAAGTAAAAAAGTACTTTGATTATACGCTACTCAAGTAGTGAGTAAATACAGAGTACTGTCTCCTGTCAATAAAGTACATCATGGAAAATTGAAGAAAAAATGTGTAGCAAACTTTGGTTCAACTAAATCATCATATATTGCTAGTGTGTACCACACCCACAGAGTCTGAACTGGTTTTTAGTCTTACACTGCGTTACATTTAATAATTACATCATACAAAAGTTATGCTTGCAGTTGTAACAGAGATATAGCGTTACACAAACAAGTCAAAATTATATATACGGCAAACTTACCACAACGTGTTTCCTCAAATTTGACGTCGAGTTCTTGTGGGCTGAAATGTCCACACGTTTTGGAAGACACAGCTGACAGCGCATTTTATAACTGTCCGTTTTACGTGTTTGTAATGTAAACATTGGCTGTATGTGAGGCCAGGGATGGTCGGTAGGTTTTTCTGTCGCCATACTTTCTTGCTACCGGCAGAGAAAGTTTGTGTATGCGATCACGTGACTGATCGGCTTCATTTCATTGGTCACACATGCTCAGGTGACCAGACGTTGGTCAGTCTTCCCGCTGAAAAAAACGAATTATTTACAAAACTAAAATAACAGTAGCGCGCGGCGCAAATTCGATTGTAACGCATTAAAAGTCGCGTTTTTCTCACCACACATTTACTCAAGTAAAAGTAGAAGTCTTTCATATTAAAACTACTATAAAACTATAAAAACTACTCCAAACAGCTACTTGAGTAAATGTAACGGAGCAAATGTAACGCATTCCTTCCCACCTCTGGACAGGTTCTGCAGGACATTGAGTGGGATGTGCAGGACATTGAGTGGGATGTGCAGGATGGTGTGTGGGATTAAAGTATACATTAAGGAAAATTGGCCTTTTAGGTCCATATTGGTCAATTTAACCCCAATTACTGTTCAGAATGTTCCATGCTAAGTCATTTGGTTTAGGTGAGCAGATAAGAGGCTCCATATCTTGCAGGGCTATTTTGAAAGTACGTCTGCATTCGTGGCCCCATATAAAACAGCATCCATTGTTCTGGGATTATTTAAATCATCTCAAGGCTCTTAGAGTGCCTGGAACTGGGTAATTTAGTTCCAGATTGAATTCCCAATCCTTTGTTCTATCACAGGCTACATTAACCTTGAGAAGTCCCATGAACACATGCAAAAAAATGGCATTAATCAGGGGGCAGAGCCACAAGATGCCACTGAGACTTTCAGAAAGCATTCAAGAGGCAGAATGATCTCAGCACCTCTCTATCTCTGCTTCTTTACTTCTGTTGGTAATAAATTGCTATTAGGCTGTTTGATCACAGCCCGTAAACACTCGTGTTTGTGTGTGTGAAGAGTGAACAAACTTCATTTTCCTGGCTTATTTACTCTCTCTTACGATGGCGACTGGTGTGAGAGATGGTGAGATGTTGAGCACATGTTGAGTGAGTGTGTCTGGGCGTCTCGGAGGAGCTGCAGAACGTTTTTACAGAGCAGTTCTGACGGCTTGAGAAGAGTGTGGAACATCAGACGTGGTGGAGCACCTTCTACTGCGATCCACATACTGCATTCTCATAACACACCTCTGTGTATTTCCTCAGATGTATGACTGTAGTTTGACTGTAGTTTGATTGTAGTATGACTGTAGTATGACTGTAGTATGACTGGTAAAGTCACACATCAAAATCAACACCAGTTTGTGAGTAAACTGATTCAGAAATGAACCTAGTCAACAATTTTGACAATAATAATATATATATATATATATAATTTTGACAATATATTAACAATATACAGTATCTTAGCAATGCAAATATAATATATTTTTGTATACATATATACATATATATATATATATATATATACATATTACAGAAACCCAAACCAAAGTACAGATCTATAGTTATTTTCATGTAAAGGCTTCATAGCAGGCAGAACCCCAAACGTATAGCTCACCGCCTCATAAGCGCAGGTCAAGGCGCACTAAGCTTTCAGTCACAGAATGACCACAATAGTCTCATTAGTGTCTCACAAATGTGCTGGAGTTCTCATTATAAAACGAGCTGTAGTGATTTGTAGTGTGTGCATGTGTTAGCATACCTATCAGAATCACTATTAGACCACACTGACAAACAAGGCAATCAGAACGAAGGTCTGATTGGAATTGGGCTATCATTGTTAGATCAATCACTAGTGAGATTGGATTAAAGGTTTTTATTTATTCATTATTAATTGTTTGTAGTTATATATGTCATTTTAAAGGGTTTTTGTTTTAAAATAAACTGATATAAATTATAAAGGGTTATGAATAGTTCTTGTTTCCTGGTTTCCTGCGTGTATATAATTCTGAGGTTACAAAATTATTGCTCAGAAAGGCAGCGTTAGGTGTAGTGTAGTGTAGGTCTGCTGGAGCAGCGTTAGGTGTAGTGTAGTGTAGGTCTGCTGGAGCAGCATTAGGTGTAGTGTAGTGTAGGTCTCCTGGAGCAGCATTAGGTGTAGTGTAGTGTAGGTCTGCTGGAGCAGCATTAGGTGTAGGTGTAGTGTAGTGTGGGTCTGCTGGAGCAGCATTGGGTGTAGTGTAGTGTAGGTCTGCTGGAGCAGCATTAGGTGTAGTGTAGTGTAGGTCTGCTGGAGCAGCATTGGGTGTAGTGTAGTGTAGGTCTGCTGGAGCAGCATTGGGTGTAGTGTAGTGTAGGTCTGCTGGAGCAGCATTAGGTGTAGTGTAGTGTAGGTCTGCTGGAGCAGCGGTAGGTGTAGTGTAGTGTAGGTCTGCTGGAGCAGCATTAGGTGTAGTGTGTGTAGTGTAGGTCTGCTGGAGGAGCATTAGGTGTAGTGTAGTGTGGGTCTGCTGGAGCAGCATTAGGTGTAGTGTAGTGTGGGTCTTAGTTGGGTGTAGTGTAGTGTAGGTCTGCTGGAGCAGCGTTAGGTGTAGTGTAGTGTAGGTCTGCTGGAGCAGCATTGGGTGTAGTGTAGGTGTAGTGTAGGTCTGCTGGAGCAGCATTAGGTGTAGTGTAGTGTAGGTCTGCTGGAGCAGCATTAGGTGTAGTGTAGTGTGGGTCTGCTGGAGCAGCGGCATTAGGTGTAGTGTAGTGTAGGTCTGCTGGAGCAGCATTAGGTGTAGTGTAGGTCTGCTGGAGCAGCATTAGGTGTAGTGTAGTGTAGGTCTGCTGGAGCAGCATTAGGTGGTGTAGTGTAGGTCTGCAGTGTAGGTCTGCTGGAGCAGCATTAGGTGTAGTGTAGTGTAGGTCTGCTGGAGCAGCATTAGGTGTAGTGTAGTGTAGTGTAGTGTAGGTCTGCTGGAGCAGCATTAGGTGTAGTGTAGTGTAGGTCTGCTGGAGCAGCATTGGGTGTAGTGTAGTGTAGGTCTGCTGGGCAGCATTGGGTGTGTGTAGTGTGGGTCTGCTGGTAGTGTAGTGTAGGTCTGCTGGAGCATCGTTAGATGTGGGCAGCATTAGGTGTAGTGTAGTGTAGGTCTGCTGGAGCAGCATTAGGTGTAGTGTAGTGTAGGTCTGCTGGAGCAGCATTAGGTGTAGTGTAGTGTAGGTCTGCTGGAGCAGCAGTAGGTGTAGTGTAGTGTAGGTCTGCTGGAGCAGCATTAGGTGTAGTGTAGTGTAGGTCTGCTGAGCAGCATTAGGTGTAGTGTGGTGTAGGTCTGCTGGAGCAGCATTAGGTGTAGTGTAGTGTAGGTCTGCTGGGCAGCATTAGGTGTAGTGTAGTGTGGGTGCTGGGCAGCATTAGGTGTAGTGTGGGTAGGCTGCTGGGCAGCATTAGGTGTAGTGTAGGTGTGGTAGTGTAGTGTAGGTCTGCTGGAGCAGCATTAGGTGTAGTGTAGTGTAGGTCTGCTGGAGCAGCATTAGGTGTAGTGTAGTGTAGGTCTGCTGGAGCAGCATTAGGTGTAGTGTAGTGTAGGTCTGCTGGAGCAGCATTAGGTGTAGTGTAGTGTAGGTCTGCTGGAGCCTGCCGGACTGCCGCTAAATCACTGACCTTCGTGATGTTTTAATTAGCTGCAATGCAGATGAGATTGGACCTTTATCATAAAGGTTTGTCATGCACCAGCTACAGTGAGGTTTCCATGACAGAAATCTGAGAATAAATGATCCAGGGACATCCAGGATGGTGGCATTTACATTGTCCTGGAGTAGAGCCCATTCAGTCATTAGCACATCATACTGGCTGTCCGTGATACATTACCAGCACAGCTCCACTTGACCTTATAGATACAGAGATGATCTACACACTCGTCACCCGCACCGTTCATAACACTGCAGCTGACTGGTCATTACTTTAACGACAGAGTCAACACCTGGACACCTGCTGCTCACCTTGGGATGGCACTTTACACTGCTTTGACCACTGCAGGTCTGTCATTAACACAATGCTATGACCAAGGTGTAGGTGCGATCACTTTGCCCATCAATGATTTTTGTTCCTGTACTAGCAGCGAAACTCTCTCACATTTCAGACTAACAAGGAGTCCAGAGATGAGAGGCATAGTTCCTTGGCAGAGTGTAACAGTTGCTTGTTATGGGAGAGCACTTGAATCCACTCAGCTGTCTGAATACACTCACCTGTATGAATCCACTCACCTTTCTGAATCCACTCAGCTGTCTGGATCCACTCAGCTGTCTGAATCCACTCACCTGTATGAATCCACTCACCTTTCTGAATCCACTCAGCTGTCTGGATCCACTCAGCTGTCTGAATGCACTCAGTGCTCTGAATCCACTCACCTGTCAGAATCCACTCACTGTCTGAACTGACTAAGCTCTCTGAAACCTCTCACCTAACTAAACTCACTCACCTGACTTAACTCACAGATCCAGCCCCACTCAGGTCTAAGAGAAGCAGTAGCAGTGTCAGGTAAGGCTCAGGGTTTCACTGCATGGCCATGTTTGATTGTGATTACCTTGGTATGTACTATGATGGCATGATTCATGGAAACAGGACACACTCCCTCATCCAGATCTGGGGATGCTCAAGTCAGGCTGCTGATGACACTTTGCTTTGTTTATGGGGTGCAGGCTGCTTTATGTGAATGGCAGTATATAGTGTACAAGGACGTGGGGAATGCATGTGCAGAAGAGGACTGTATTTCTATGATAATTGCAGCCATAGTCCCTGGAGTGCATGTGTACATGAACGCGTCTTTGGCTTGTCCGTGTGGGGGATTTACTGGCCTATCCAAGACACCTATAACCTCCATCTGAACATGAGTCACGGCATAAATATCGCCACATGTTTGTCTCCCAGAGAGAGAGCTGCTCTCTCCTGCTGCGCACAGTCTGGTGTTTCTCAGCAGCAGAGCAGGAAACAGGCACATACGTGTGTGTGAACGTGCTGAGAGCACAATCATATGCTGGAATATACTACAGGGAAGTAAAATGCCTGAGTCTAGAGGATTATTTATTTGTCATTTATCTGTATATTTTAAATGATCTTTGTTGGAACAAGACATAAGTTGTTTAAATGTGCTTCTAAAACATATCATATTTCATACGAAATCATTAATTTTGTTTTCGGAACAGCACCGGATTATTCATTTTGTTTTCCAAGTTGTCACCGGTGCTCTGAGCATCTGATAATCCTGTCCTATAGACACAGCTGTTCCCCGCATACAGCAGGATACTAATCCCATGGTTACAGTAGAGGTGTTGGAGCCTTTTCACCAGGCTTCATCAGCAGTGCTTCACTGCGATCTTTCTGTGTGCTGCTCCAGTGTTACATCAGGCCTGCACCACAGGATTAGTCCTGCCACTCAGAGTGTTTTATTGGCCTTGTGTGCAGAATAACATACACACCCATGAAGTGATTCCAAAATAACTGATCAAGATTACTGTGGCAGTGAAGGTGATGTCCCAGAAACACTTACAGTGGCCAATGTTCACACACTGTGTGGAGGCGATGAACCAGCAGATACAGCAAAACAAAAGACAAACTGTATAGATCTGAACCACACACACACACACATGCACACACCAATGTTAGTACAGTGTTGGGGAGTTGTACAAGCTGTCTCTGACTGGATCAAAGCTGCCTTAGCCATTGCTAGCTTTAAGTGATCAGATCCATGCCTCACTAAAGCAAAACGAACTGCGTGTAACAAATGGTGAATCCGCTGAGGGAAACGAACCCTCAGGGGACCTTCACACCACGCCGATCCTGATCACACACAGTTCAACTCTCTTTTTTGAGGTGGACTTTTAGGCTTGAAATTAGAACTTTTTAAATGTGCTTATTGGTGCAGGCAGGACAGGCTCTGTGCTAATGGATCGCATGTTTGTATGTTGAAGATCTGCTGCATGGCTGTGTCCCCAGACGAGAGGACGGATGTGGACTCAGGTGGTGCAGTCTGACACCACGGCTTCCCTTTGATGTGTAGCCCAAGCACGCTGGGACTCACCAGACCACACTGGGTAGTGCACTCCACACTCACGTTAGTCATTTGTCTTATTAGAGTTGCCTCTAGCAGTGAATTCTGAGATTGATAGGAATATTAGTTCAGCACTCTTCTGAGAAGAAAATTCTTGCCATATTCTTGAGAGGATTTAATTGTCTCTGCGTGAGTTTGAAAGACATTAGCATTATTACAATCATAATAAGTTCTTACTGACTGCACCACTTTTAGTAGGCGCAGTGGACAGTCAGCGTCCCTCAGTCGTATGGTCCCTGGTGCACTGGAGGAACCCAGAGAGGAACCCAGAGAGGAACACAGAGAGGAACCCATTGAGGAGTTGCTTCACCACATTTAACAAAGAGGAGCTCACAACTCCTCTTGTTGTATATATACAATACAGCAGCACATGCTACAACATCCCTTATGCTGGAGTAACACCTACAGTATTACAATGTTACTCCCACAGTGCCCAGCTGGTCTTCCATACTCTGTCTTAATTCAACCCTTTTCTGTGTAGATCAGTCTGCTCTAGCAGCCACGCACCTCCAGTGTATCTGCCATAATTCCAGCTGGTATCAGCACCATTTCCAGGCTCATTACAGTAAGATGTCTTAATTCTATTGTTACAGTTTTCTAAAATTAACTATTTTAATGTTCTAATAAAAAGTTCATTCTAATTAAATCAATGAAACCCTTATGTGTAATTAAATGTGCTACAGAGATGTTACCATTGTGTTGTTACCTTCAAATGAAATTGACATTATTTTCAAATAAGACATTTTAAAAATCATTTCAGTTTATTTCAGCTTTCTGCACACAGACAGGGCTGCTTGCTCACAGGCAGGAGGTTTGCAGAAGTAACACTGCATTTCAACTGAGCCAATGAACATGATTTTTTAATGAAAAGGTTATTTGACATTTTAGGGTTAAAATTGTATATACAGTTTTTTTTTGTGGTAGATGAACATAAGATATGTAAACACTGCTCTGGATGAATCTGTGAAGTCGTGTCTCTCCAGTGCATTTTAGTAATCATGAAATTATAAATGTCCGTTGTTGCGTAAGCATCTGTCAGAGGTGGTGAGCTTCCTCTCATCATTACCAGCTACTGTTCCAAGCACAGGCTACAAATTCATTTCAGTAGCAACTTTATGACAGGCTTCATTTCAGCAGCTCTGCTAAGCTGTTGATGTTTAATTAAGCTTTTGTGTTATAGGAATGAGGCACTCGGGACATACACACTGACTGCAGATGAAATGTGTTCATGTGATGTAATGTGGTGTGTTGTGTTGTGATGTGTTGTGATGTGATGTGATGTGATTTGATGTGTTGTGATGTGATGTGATGTGATGTGTTGTGATGTGGTGTGTTGTGTTGTGATGTGATGTGATGTGTTGTGTTGTGTTGTGATGTGATGTGATGTGTTGTGATGTGTTGTGATGTGGTGTGATGTGATGTGTTGTGATGTGATGTGATGTGTTGTGATGTGTTGTGATGTGTTGTGATGTGATGTGATGTGATGTGTTGTGATGTGTTGTGATGTGTTGTGTTGTGTTGTGATGTGATGTGATGTGATGTGTTGTGATGTGACGTGAGCATCAGAGCCAGTGCATCAAGTCTTTTCTACTCTCTTCCTCTCATGATTTTAGCAGGTATGGCCTTGAACATTTTCTTCAAAATAAAAGGTTCACATTAAAATGCCAGAAAAACTTATCATATGAATTTGTACAACAAATTATGTTTTTCACACTTTACTAATAAACGGAGAGCACAGCTGTTATAACATATGCTGTTGTTTTGCTGCAGACACAAAGTGATCAGAACATCTGATGGATGTCTATGGATTATAAACACTAAATTTAGTATGATGTGCTATTATTGACTATGTCTAATGATGAGATGATGAGCCTCCCAGACTGTTAGAGTTAGACTGAGAGTTAGAGTCAGAGTTAGACTGAGAGTTAGAGTCAGAGTTAGACTGAGAGTTAGAGTCAGAGTTAGACTGAGAGTTAGAGTCAGAGTTAGACTGTTACAGGTAGACTGTTAGAGTTAGACTGAGAGTTAGAGTCAGAGTTAGACTGTTACAGGTAGACTGTTAGAGTTACACTGTTAGACTGTCTGTGAGTTAGACTGTCAGACTGTTAGAGTTAGACTGAGAGTTAGAGTCAGAGTTAGACTGTTACAGGTAGACTGTTAGAGTTACACTGTTTGACTGTCTGTGAGTTAGACTGTCAGACTGTTAGAGTTAGACTGAGAGTTAGAGTCAGAGTTAGACTGTTACAGGTAGACTGTTAGAGTTACACTGTTAGAGTGAGAGTTAGACTGTTCAGGTAGACTGTTAGAGTTACACTGTTAGACTGTTAGACTGTTACACTGTTAGACTGTTAGACTTAGAGTTAGAGTTAGACTGTTGTAGACTGTCAGAGTTAGACTGTTAGAGGTAGAGTTAGACTGTTACAGGAGACTGTTAGAGTTAGACTGAGAGTTAGAGTCAGAGTTAGACTGTTACAGGTAGACTGTCAGAGTTAGACTGTTAGAGTCAGAGTCTAGAGTTAGAGTTAGAGTTCAGAGTTAGACTGAGAGTTAGAGTCAGAGTTAGACTGTTTGTGAGTTAGACTGTCAGACTGTTAGAGTTAGACTGTAGAGTTAGACTGAGGTTAGACTGTCAGAGTTAGACTGAGAGTTAGAGTCAGAGTTAGACTGTTACAGGTAGACTGTTAGACTGTAGACTGAGAGTTAGAGTTACACTGTTAGAGAGTTAGACTGTTAGACTGTTAGAGTTAGACTGAGAGTTAGAGTCAGAGTTAGACTGTTACACTGTTACAGGTAGACTGTTAGAGTTACACTGTTAGACTGTCTGTGAGTTAGACTGTCAGACTGTTAGAGTTAGACTGAGAGTTAGAGTCAGAGTTAGACTGTTACAGGTAGACTGTTAGAGTTAGACTGAGAGTTAGAGTCAGAGTTAGACTGAGTTAGAGTTAGAGTCAGAGTTAGACTGTTAGTAGACTGTTCAGAGTTATACTGAGAGTTAGCACTGTTAGACTGTCTGTGAGTTAGACTGTCAGACTGTTAGAGTTACACTGAGAGTTAGAGTCAGAGTTAGACTGTTACAGGTAGACTGTTAGAGTTACACTGTTAGACTGTCTGTGAGTTAGACTGTCAGACTGTTAGAGTTACACTGAGAGTTAGAGTCAGAGTTAGACTGTTACAGATAGACTGTCAGAGTTAGACTGAGAGTTGAGAGTTAGAGTCAGAGTTAGACTTAGAGTTAGAGTCAGAGTTAGACTGAGAGTTAGAGTCAGAGTTAGACTTAGAGTTAGAGTCAGAGTTAGACTTAGAGTTAGAGTCAGAGTTAGACTGAGAGTTAGAGTCAGAGTTAGACTGTTACAGGTAGACTGTTAGAGTTACACTGTTAGACTGTCTGTGAGTTAGACTGTCAGACTGTTAGAGTTAGACTGAGAGTTAGAGTCAGAGTTAGACTGAGAGTTAGAGTCAGAGTTAGACTGTTACAGGTAGACTGTTAGAGTTAGACTGAGAGTTAGAGTCAGAGTTAGACTGTTACAGGTAGACTGTCAGAGTTAGACTGAGAGTTAGAGTCAGAGTTAGACTGTTACAGGTAGACTGTTAGAGTTAGACTGAGAGTTAGAATCAGAGTTAATGTCCTGATGTGATGACATTGTGTACTTAATCAAAGTAAGACTTCCAGGAGGATTATGTAGTGATCACTTCCAGGAGGATCATGTGATCTTTATGACAGCACTAGTACAATGGGATTACTGGAAAGATTGTTGCAAAAATATAGTAGCAAAGATGTGGTACATAATGCACTGTACAACATAATAAACATTCAAAAAGTAGAACTAAGGCTTCAGTACAGTGGAGTGAATATAGTGGAGCTGACGTAGCTGGGTGAGTGGTGTGGTGTGAGTGTAGTGGAGTTGACGTAGTAGGGTGAGTGGTGTGGTGTGAGTATAGCGGAGCTGACGTAGCAGGGTGAGTGGAGAAGCCTGGACCTCCCATGAATGACCTGCTTCTGCTTAGGGAAGTTTTGCTCCTGGTTGGTTCCTTCACACTGGGCTGAACCCTCGGCTGGGACGCCACTGTTTCACATGCCTCCTCATTCATGTCACAGCGATGATGGCAATTGTGAAAAGCGATGCACAACTACAACTTAATTCCAGTGAATTTAAGAGAAAGATCCCAGCATGCCGAGCACACACAGTCAGGCGTGAGCACCAGTCTCCCCAGGGAGCAGCAGGTATGAAGGGCTCAGCTGGGATTTGTCTGGCTGTGTAAAGCAATGATGTGGGCATAAAGGATGTCAGCCGTGGATAAACCCAGCCCAGGCGGGTGGCAAGGGCACCGTCAACACGGTCAATTGGCATTTTTTACACACCCATTTACAATTGTTTTGTTCCCATTAAAAGTCCCAGCTCAGAACAGGAGTGCATCACAGAGCAAGAAGTCACACCTCACTTGCATCTGGGAAACAAGGCGAGAATTTGCAGTGATGCAGAAGAAAAAGGAGAATAGGGTTAGAGTTAGGGCTAAGGCTAGGACTAGGGCTAGCGTTAAGGCTAGGGCTAGGGCTAGGGCTAGGGTTAGGGCTAGGGCTAGGGTTAGGGTTAAGGCTAGGGCTAGGGTTAGGGCTAGGGCTAGGGTTAGGGCTAGGGATAGGGTTTGGGTTTGGGTTAGGCTAGGGCTAGGGTTAGGGTTAGGGTTAGGGTTAGGACTAGGACTAGGACTAGGGCTAGGGTTAGGGTTAGGATTAGGGTTAGGGTTAGGGTTAGGGTTAAGGCTAGGGCTAGGGTTAAGGCTAGGCTTAGTGTTAGGGTTAGGGTTAATAAGGTGTATGCTCAAATGAGTATGAGGTATTCTCTTTAATAAGGTGAATGCTCAGAATGGTTGCTAGCCTCCTACCAAACAACTTCCATCAAACTCTCTCTCTCTCTCCATTAATTAATGACTACATAAGATGTGATTAAAAAAGCTATCAAGGTCACACTAGCTAGTATGTAGGTCTTCTGTGAAAACTCTTTGTGGAATGTAATTAGTCCAGCTTCAGTGGAACACAGAGCACTGGTGCTTTGGCTGCCTGGGTTTACAGCACGCACACATTCAGCGTATGAAAGCCTGGCTGATATTAAAGGTGCTCACTATTGTGAAGAGCATGGCTTGGTGTCACATCTCATCCTACACCAGCAGGGAAGGACCAAAGAAAACTCTTTAATGGAACCTCATGTTATTTTTCTTAAGAAAATAAAGATTGAAATGTTGTTTTTTATTGAACATTTAACAGTTAATTGGGCTTTAATTGCTGAATTAGTTTAATGTCAGTTGTGATTAATTAATAAGTAAAAGGGTTGATCTTTTCTCCTGTCACTCATGTCCATGTAGCACTGTTCTCCTGTTATTCTAGTGTTCTCTCTCTCTCTTTCACTCTCTCTCTTTCTCTCTCTCTCACTCTCTCATCCCCCTTTCTTTCAAAGCCTCTCACAGCAGTGACACCAGGTAATCCTGTTTGGATGAAGAACGCATTAGCTTCAGCATTTTTACAACATGCGTAACTCTTCTGAAGCTTGTTAGGACCTTCCTGCAGCTGTTGTCCCTAAGGTCTCTTATCCACACCAGGTCAGTGCAGCTCCATGCCAGGTTTTTGATACACCTCTTCAGTAAATTAGGTTAAATTAGGTTAAATTATCTTAAATTAGCTTAAATTAGGTTATTCACTGTAGCTGAATGGCTGTTGTGTAGAATCACTAAGTGTTTGGACATGGTGTTCACAAAGTCTTGACAAGAGAACTTTTGACCAGTTAAATAGTTGCTACACCTGCACAACATCTGCCGCTCCATCGCTGTCTAAGGCTCAGTGCTGTCTGTCTTTTACTGCTGGAATAACCCATTGATCTGGATGGCTTCTCTTCGTGAGGGCTTCTTCTGTGTCACACACTTAAAGGATGCTTTCAACCCAGGGTTGGATAATAGCTCCAGGCTTCAGACGTGGTGTTTAAGGAAATGAGTTTAGATGGGTCTAGATAGCTGAAATGTATTTAATCAAACACATGAGTAGACTACAAAGAATACATTGGTAAGAGAAGACATCGGTAAGAGAAGACATATGTAAGAGAAGGCTATTGCTACTTTTAAACATAGTGCCGGCTGCCGTAGGAGCTGATGTGGAGGGTAAGCGTCTTCCCTGTCCTGGTTAAGGCCTGCATGACTCACAGGACTCCTGTCTCTGTCTGTCATTCATACACATTCTTCCAAATGTTCCTGCTTCTGCAACCAGTCTTGTAGTGCAAATCAATAGAGTCGCGTTATCGGTCTCATCTCTTCATATTTCACCTCCTTCAGATGCCTCAAATTTTATTTTGTTTTCATACAATTAGTTGTTTTCCTTAATATGTCGCTGTCATGTGGTTTTAGTGGCGTGTGTGTGGAGGACAGATGAACTGGTCTGTAAACAATAATTCAAGCATTAATTTCTCCTCTAACTGTGCAATTAAACTGACTGGGGGAATGCAATGCTTATGAAGAACAGGCAGTTATTGTAGTAAACACAGCAAGGATTTTTGAAGATGTCACACAATTAATCACCTCACAGCCAGAGACAATAATGCACAACTTCAAACGAAGCACAAGAGACTCTGCTGCTCTCCAATGGCTGTCAAACAGTAATTATTGTTGATATTCATGACTTATTTGGACAGGTTTGTTTGTTTTTCCAGGGAGGTGTTTGTTTTTTCAGAGAGGTGTTTGTTTTTCCAGGAAGGTGTTTGATTTTCCAGGGAGGTGTTTGTTTTTCCAGAGAGGTGTTTGTTTTTCCAGGAAGGTGTTTGATTTTCCAGGGAGGTGTTTGTTTTTCCAGAGAGGTGTTTGTTTTTCCAGGGCCTATGATGTGTGCACTGCAGTTGGAAATGGGACCACTGCAGTGCAGTCAGTGCTCACCATTCTCCTGTCTGCCTGGAGCCCCGCCCCTTCTTCTTATCACCACACCGTTATTGGGCATAGAGCCTGCGTAGGTCCCCGTAGAGCCTGCGTATGGTCCTCTTAGAGTCCGAGTATGGCCCTTGCACAATCCTCGAAGAGTAATCGTACAGTCCTCGTATGGTCCTTGTGTTTTTATGGTTGGTTGGTCCTCGTAAAGACCTCATGTGGTCCTTGTACAGATGTACTTGCAGGATCTGGGCTGACACACTTCCCTAAAGCAACCATGCTACGTCTCAGGTGCAATTCATCTCCAGTGGCTGATTACTAAACCAGCACTGATCACCATAAAGCTGATGCGTGTGAGTTTATGCTGCTAACCTTCATTGTTGTGCTGCATCTCTGAAGCGCCTCCTAGTGGCCGTAATAGACGTGCATCTGCGCCAAGGCAGCATGTCTGATCGGGACTCAGAGTTTGTGGGCAGGCAAGACAAGACAAGCAGGAGAGAGCGATCCAGCCCTGGCAGGCAAGACAAGACGAGCAGGAGAGAGCGATCCAGCCCTGGCAGGCAAGACAAGACGAGCAGGAGAGAGCGATCCAGCCCTGGCAGGAGATGTGAGGAGAGGAAGACCTTCTCTTCAGCTCCCACTGTGTGAAGAGCAGCCAGACTCCCTCACCACTGACACATGGAGTGTCTGCATAGTGTTGCACAGTAAAGGCAGCAGGTCTCGTCATGTTTCAACCACTCAAAATCTGCATAATTAGATGCAAATGAAACATGTCCAGAATGAACTGCGATATCCTTGCCACCTTCACCAATGACACAGCAGCACCTAATTTTGATTTCTTTAATTAAATATATAATTGTTGTCATGGTTTCTTTGAGAGGTTTTTGCACATGAGGATGAAGTTGAGCTGGTAATTATCATGTGAAAGAGGAAAATCCTGTTGGTTGCACTCAGACATTCCAGGAATAAGATTTTACTGGGTTTACAGTAGATCCTGAATGAGCAATGGTTACTTTTAAATGGGCGGTTAGGCTCCGCCCATGGCCCGCCCATAGTGTGGATTGTTCACTAATTGTTCCTGCCCTGACCCCGCCCACTTACAGAGACCTAGATCTGTTTCAGTTTATGGACTCATATGTAGTGATATATAATCTTCATATATTACAGGTTTGTCTTTATGATTGCCATACATTCCATGTTCTTCTGCACACGTATTAATGTACATGTGGAACGATGGCTCCTCTGCTGTTTATGGTTGCAGTGTCGCAGACATGTCTGACTGGGATTCTGGTTCATGTTTCTGTGTTTAGACCTTGTTAGCCTGTGTTTTTGTTTGTACGGTTCTGCCCTGTTTAGTTTGGTCCTCTGGATTTATGAAGCTGTCTGCTTAAAGCCATGCTGCTTTATGGAATTACCTCAATAAAGCTTTACACGAGCTCCTAGACGCCCCGGCTCACTGCCCCGTGCAGAAATGTGCTCGGAAACAACAAATCAAAAATGGAGTCATGTCTTTAAGAGCTCATGTATAGCGTATCTTTTCAGAGAGGTGTGACCTTGCTTGTCAGATCTGGCGTTCCGAGGCACCTGATTGGAGATAAGACTTCTTCTTTGGTGAGGCACTTATTTTAGATTTACTCAGCAGGTGGACTGTGGATAATCAAGTCATGAGATCCCTGTATTGTTCCAAAGATGCTGCAGTGATTCTGTTGGATTAGCTGACGTGCAATCATATCTGATACAAAGCTCTGTTTTCACATCAACCATGACACAAAGGCACAGACGACTGGCTGCTCACACTAAACTTGGCCTTTGTGTCTGGTACAGGGAGCCGCCCTCTGGACGGAGCGATGCTGTCAGCTCAGATGGTGGAAGGCTGCTGCTCTATAGTGCCCTCTGGAGAGAAGGGCCTGAATGACAGCTCTGCTCTTCAGGTCTGAGTTCTGAAGAGTCTACGATGCCTTCAGTCCAATTTACAACATTATTAGTTTTGCAGTAATGATTATTTAATTTCCACTCATTTCCTTGTCATCTTCAAAACGATTGAATCAGAATTTCTGGAAGTGATCAGTGACAGCTATTCTGTAGCACAATGCAGAGTTCGTGGTGACAGACACCCAGAGTGCACGGCTACAGCCCTATAGCCGGTTCCTTTTTTCACTAAATATAACAAGATTATGCTTCTAACTCACAGGAGTCGTGAATAGTTCCTTTCAGCCAGAGACTGTCAGCACAGCCCATTTGCAATGCGTTTCTCCCAGCGGGTCCGACAGCATTTGAAACACTCGTGTATGGTGGTTCGTTTTGCTCCCCTGCAGAGCCATTGCACTGCCAGTGAGGAGTTAATGGGTCTCTTCAGTCAGGAGCATTTAGCAGTTGTGTGTTCATGCAGCAGATACGTCTTGGTTTGAAAGCATGGCTGGCACCTTTAGCATTGATGGGACAGGCATTATCAATCGCTCTGCTACACGGATGTTCTGCATCCATCCCCAGCAGTGTCTCCAGTGAACTAGAACATGAACAGCAGGGAAAGTCGTTGGTCCAAATCTCCGCAGACAGGGTCTGAATCACGACCCATTGTTTTGTTGTTCAGATGGGCTCTCATGGATCTCACATCTCCGTATTACCTTCAGTTACTCCTCATGAATAACATGAAACAGACGATGAAACAGGTCAACAATGTGATAACTACAGGGGGCTTGTGTCTGAAGCACTGCACAGCACCATGTGTTGGACTGGAGAGTTGCAAGTGTGCATGTGTGTGCATGTGTGTTTGTGTGTATGTGTGTGCGTGTGTGTGCGTGTGTATGCGTGTGTGTGTGTGTGTGTGTGTGTGTGCATGTGTGTGCATGTGTGTTTGTGTGTATGTGTGTGTGCGTGTGTGTGCGTGTGTATGCATGTGTGTTCGTGTGTGTGTGCATGTGTGTGCATGTGTGTGCATGTGTGTTTGTGTGTGCACGTGTCTGCATACTGCATATCTCCAAACATGCAATAATCAGGAACATGTACTGTGTGGATGCACGTGTGGCTGTGTGTGAGTGTATTGGTGTGTGTTTTTGAGGGTAATGAGTGCTTGTGTGTGTTTGTGAGTGCTCGTGTGTGTGTGTGTGTGTGAGTGCTCGTGTGTGTGTGTGTGAGTGTGGAGTGGAGGGGGCTGCTTACATATTCATTTCTGTTACATAAACCAGAATATTTGAGGAATGTGTGAGGACTGTGGATCGTTGCATCTTTGTGGCAGAGCGGCAGATGTTGGTCCAAAACTCCACCGCCGGTCTGCTGAGACAGCTGTGTTATGTCTGGGAAGGAGAGACTGAATCATGCCTCCTGTTTACACCAGCACCCCAGCAGAGGAACAGCAGAGGAACAGCAGAGGAACAGCAGATGAACAGGTCTGCTGTGTTTCCTGTGCAGTTTCTGTGTTTCCTGTGCAGTCTCTGTGTTTCCTGTGCAGTCTCTGTGTTTCCTGTACAGTGTCTGTTTCCTGTGCAGTCTCTGTGTTTCCTGTGCAGTCTCTGTGTTTCCTGTGCAGTCTCTGTGTTTCCTGTGCAGTCTCTGTGTTTCCTGTGCAGTCTCTGTGTTTCCTGTGCAGTCTCCGTGTTTCCTGTGCAGTCTCCTGCCACACACGACACCCACACTTGGCTGATGGTTAAAGTCTGTTCTCACCGAGGCGCCATGTTCATGCATGTTGCATTTTCTCTCAACAGCACTGCAAGGCCAAGGACCTACTTTTCCCACAATGCCCTTCTTCCCGCCACAACTCTGGCCACAGACCACAGTGAGTCTGTCAAGCGAGATGCTCACCTGCACAGGAGCCAGATGAGCCTCCAGTGGTGTTGTGATGTTTGTTGGAGACCACGAGAGCCACGTTCCCACAGAGGATCTCTGTCTGCCAGACCCTGCAGTACACACAACCCCTCCAAACTCCAGGATTAAACTCCACTGCCTGCTTGAGTTATATAAGGTACAATATTTTTATGTTACATTCGGTCTTTTGCCCAGACTGGTAAAAGGCCTAAATTCTCCTTCATGATGTCTCAGAAACACCCACATCCCTGTATGTATTTAGAAACAACTTGTAAGTCTCTATCTAGGAAAATAGTTTTCTGATCTGTACTAAACGCACCTTATCTGTCTGAGCTGCACCATTTCCCAACAGCATTGTAACCCTACAAACACAGCAGGCTACGCAAAGGCCCACTGGTGTCATTCACCAAGCAACCCTGCTAATCATTTCTGCATTATGTTAACCTACAAAACAGACACTGAACTCATATCCAGTGTGGCATAGAATATGATGATTTCAGGCCTGGTTTAATTTTCTCCTAAAGAATCAGGTCTATTAATATTACAGTAGAACAGCCATCTCCCATCGTATTAGACTCATCATAAATATTATAAGTTATTATATTCCCTATGTTGGCCATTGTGCTACTGTTTGGAAAATGGCTGGAATTACACACATTATAAGACCTGACAACTCAAGCTACTGCTGCACCAGGCCTGACAATTAATATGTATGTGACAAAAGACTCTGGCTCAAACAGGGACCCCCCCTCTCCACACGGCCCCTGTGGTTCCAGCAGGGACCTCCTCTCCCCTCCTCTCTCCTCATCTCTCCTCCTCTCTCCTCCTCCCTCCTCCCCTCTCCTCCCCTCTCCTCCCATCTCCCGCCCCTCTCCTGCCCCAGCAGGAATACATTTTAATATTCAGTGATGAAACTCAACAGCACTGTTTTCTTTCCATACTACACTGAGGCCATTAGCACTGAGTAGTCAACAAATAACAACAAATAACCACAAATAAACTGAGTAGTCAACAAATAACAACAAATAACCACAAATAAACTGAGTAGTCAACAAATAACAACAATTAACCACAGATAACAATCCGAGTAGTCAACAAATAACAAATGAAACTAACAAATGAAAATATGTGTTTATATATGTGTTTATATATGTCATATGTTATTTTTTACATTACGTTATTGACTCACTTCCGTTTTGCCTCAGTGATGCTTATGAAGTCATAAAATACTTGAGTGCAGCTGTTTCCAGTGGAGTGTGAGAGACACTGGGAGAATGAGAGAGTCGTGTATCTCCACACGTGGCCCGAACAGTCAGGCAGTGTCTGCGACCTCTTTGGCGAAACGCCGAGAAGGAGCCGCTCGTCGGCTTCCGCGCGAACAAGCCCACCTTTGTGCTGGACCCAGGCTGGCGCCACAGGAGCCCGGGAGCGGCTTGTGTCCGCACACAGGCTGCGTCTTCATCCCAGAGCGGCTTGTGTCCACACACAGGCTGCGTCTTCATCCCAGAGCGGCTTGTGTCCGCACACAGGCTGCGTCTTCATCCCAGAGCGGCTTGTGTCCACACACAGGCTGCGTCTTCATCCCAGAGCGGCTTGTGTCCGCACACAGGCTGCGTCTTCATCCCAGAGCGGCTTGTGTCCGCACACAGGCTGCGTCTTCATCCCAGAGCGGCTTGTGTCCGCACACAGGCTGCGTCTTCATCCCAGAGCGGCTTGTGTCCACACACAGGCTGCGTCTTCATCCCAGAGCGGCTTGTGTCCACACACAGGCTCTTCATCCCAGAGCGGCTTGTGTCCACACACAGGCTGCGTCTTCATTCATCTTGTGTCCACACACAGGCTTGCGTCTTCATCCCACAGGCTTGTGTCCACACACAGGCTGCGTCTTCATCGGCTTGTGTCCTTCAGGCTGCGTCGTCATCCCAGAGCGGCTTGTGTCCGCACACAGGCTGCGTCTTCATCCCAGAGCGGCTTGTGTCCGCACACAGGCTGCGTCTTCATCCCAGAGCGGCTTGTGTCCGCACACAGGCTGCGTCTTCATCCCAGAGCGGCTTGTGTCCGCACACAGGCTGCGTCTTCATCCCAGGTGTCCTCCAGGCACCCTGAGCGCAGAAGCAGACCGGGTCCCACATGGGGGGACACAGATGTGCCTGAGCACCGCACACAACAGGAGTGGACACACACACCTCCTCCACGCCTTTCCCACGAGCCCCGGCGGAGACGGACAACTTCACTGTTCGGGATCTCAAACCGACATGAAGGAAAAACCTCCACGGTTTTGTTCTGCAACTTGGGAGGTTAGGTCAGGGGTCACGGGTCAGGGTTAGGATGCACACAGCTCTTGGTTTGACCTCACTGCATTTGTCAAGCACCACCATGAAAACACTGTAGAGATATGCAGCCTGGCTGGTTCACTCACACCTGGAGCGTTTCTGATGTGTGTGCTGGATGAGAAGCTGATGCAGAACAAATGCACAGACTGAACTACTGTGACAAAACCGCCACGTGAGAAAAAGGCTGAAAACTGTCAACACTTCAGACGGATTTGACTTATTTGCACTAACTGTAGTTGCATATTATTATGTAGTATACTACACTGTAATTATATATATAATTACACTGCAAAAATGGTGTAGTAATGTAGAGTTACAAATCCAATGAGATGTTCACCTTAGGAGTTCTGTCATTTCTTTATGTGGTGTAGCATAAAATATCATAAGGGTCTCCGTGGTGGTGTTCCTGTGTGTGGTCCTCCAGCAACATGCCATTCGTAAGGGTTTAAAGGGCCAGATCATCCCCATCATGTGTAAGGCAATAGAGGCACAGGCTGCTTGCTTGTTATTAAGCGCTGGTTAATGATCAGCTAATGAAGCTTCATACAGGAGGGAGCTGTGGCTGTGTGGGGTGATTATGCCAATATTCAGAGTCATTCTGCATCTTCTACGTGGCCATGTGATCCACTCCATCAATGTTGCTTGACAAAAGATGTGACAGGAAGGGACTTGAGCACAACCCGTGTGAGCTGCTCTCCTCTACTGACATAACATATTCCCACATCCCAGTGTGTACAGTGTTCAGCACCACTGCATGTGTTCAGTGTTCAGCACCACTGCATGTGTTCAGCGTTTCACACTGTTGTACATGTACACCGTTTGAATGCTAGTGCACGTGCCGACTAAATGGCGAAACAAACAGCAACTATTTTCCCAAGCGTTACCGAGCCAACAGAGAGAGTGATTTAGCCTCACACATCCAGCCCCACCTGACTGCCCTTATGAGAACACTAATGTATTCTGCCCAGATTGCAAAGGTTTCAATAAAGCATTCTTCACCATTTTATTGATCTCAGGAGACATTTCCTCTGTTGGCCTGGTGGAATATATAACCACTTATATGCGTTCAGCCTCATTCTGGAAAACAGCGATGTTCTTAAAACGCCGTGTGAAATGCACTATACAGAACTGTTCACTCCCAAAGACATTCACACACAAAGTATGTTTTGTTTTTAATGTGCCAAGTCGACGCTTGAGGAGCTGTGCGAGGAAGGAGACCCTCTCCATGACAGAGGCCTTGGTAAACACACACATTTGCGCGCTCACAGTTTAGAAGCATTGTGAGAGTTTCCTGTTGTTAAAAGAGCTCTTTATTACAAAAACTCTGAGAGTTTTTCAGATATTTTGTAGGTCAGCCTGTTTTAGTCTGACAGATTTCATTTAACTTTGTTATTTAACTGTACTGGTCTTATATAAATGTTTGATTTTAATGAATCATTCACATTGATCTAAATGGTACGTACATGAAAAGATGAACCAAAACCATTAACCAGCAAAGTAGCTACTCATGCTAAATCTGTGCATTCACCCTGGCACACCACAGCTGCACCTGCAGGGTTTCTGCCAGTCTTTAATGTCCCAATGCTCATTCTGACGTGAGACACATTCACACTGAATTCTTTTCAATTCCCACTAAAACTGCTAATGTTAGAAACCCTTCACACATATCTGCCTGGCCCACGGTGAAGAGAACATTTCAGTGCTCTGTTTATTCCCCCAGTACAACTGTGTCCACGAACTACAACCGTCACCATTCTTGTAGCTTTTATTCCTGTGATTTCCTGCTATCCTGCGTGATATTCCAACACCCCCTACATGTCCTGTACACTTTATTATTGCTTTTATTACACCAGCATCGGTTTTTTCATCATCTGTCGGTGATTCTGGTGATATTATAAAAGTATGTGGCTTGGTAGAATGATGAATGTCTGAAAAATATTTTTAATCACAACATTTTAAGACAATATTTTCTTTTCTATTTTTTTCATTTTTAAGCCAATATTGCGCTTACTTAGAAGGAATAGAATGTAACTCTCGACTCCCGTCCAACCACTGAGGGTGCTGAGGACACATGAGAAAAGGCCCTCTGTCACGGTGAGGGAGGCTCCCCCTCCCGGTCACCTACGGTACAGCGGCAGTTGTCCTGCTGTTGTTGTGTTGTGTGCGTCCCTCAGGTGGGCGGGGCTTATTAGCTCCCTCACCTGATGGTCGTTTGTGTGGCTATATATGCCTTGTCTATGTACCAGTTGACTGCTGGTTATTATATCCTTAATCGGGGTCAAGTTTTTGGTGTGATCGCTTCCTTTTCGTTCGCACCTACTGCCCGTCACACCCACAATGCATCTGTTACTTCAGTGTAACACAGTTCCTTATCAGGACATTTTTATGTGTGTAATTTAGCACACTGTTACATCCATGCTGTACTGCTCAGTCTTTAGATGTTTTTAATCACATGTATTTAAGTGCATCGCGGCGTTGTTAGCCGCTAGGCTGTGTGGTGCTGCAGACATCTGAGACACACAGACGGCTCTGGCGGTGGAGTTTGAGGAAGAGCGAACAGAGCGAACAGCAGGACAGCGACGGCTGAGCTAGCACACGTCCCCTTTGCACGAGCTGACTTAGCATGTCAGGTGTTTATGAAACCGCTGATAATGTCATTAATATTCAAAACCAGCCAATTAAGGAGACCTACAAGCTGTTAGGGCAAAACGCATATCCTCGTTTCTTTTGAGAGAGAGCTTCATCAAGTTTAAAATAATTTAGCAGCCGTTTTACACTAAGCACAGTGTGAGTGAGCATATGGACTGCATGTTAAATATGAACGCTGTTCCCAGCAAGACTGGTCTTAACTACATAAATCTTCACTCTCAGGTACATCGTATACAGATGAGATGAAAGAAATGTGGACTCTGCATGACCACCACTGTTACTGACTCTGAGTCGTGTAATTGATTAACGAGTTCTGGCTGAATTAGTACAGTTTTAATCCCTCAGTCACTGACTGGGTTAGTCACTGACGAATCTAACAGACAACATCTCAGGTTCTAGCAGAAAACATCTCCGCTTCTAGAAGGTGGATGTGTATAATGTTTTGTTTACTAAAATCCAACAGTGGGGGAAATGGAGGAACCTCTACTCCCCTCATAATAAAATGAGACCCGTCACACAGACTAACGTGCTGTGCCTCATTAGCCCCGCCTTCCTGAAGAGGAGGGATGTGCAGACACCCGCCCCTCACAGGGGGCGTGGTCTGCCTCCTCCATACCACATCACCAGAATAATTTTTCAGAGCACTGCAGAGAGATCTGGAGGATATGGAAACCGTTTCGCACCCAGATGCAATACACACTGTTTCCATTATTGTTTAGTTAAAGTGCGTGTGTGCAACTGCAGTGAGGTGTGGCTGTTACATTCAGAGGCAGCCAGCACAGCCGCCATCACCCTGCAGTGTCAGTACACACCTCGGGTTTCTGGACATGGTTCAGTTTGATGTTGGAATGTCTCTAAAGGTTGTCATTGTTCTTCATTGTGCTGCGACCTCTCTGTAGGTGGCAGGGACGCTGACACTTCAGTCTTTCATAATAGAGATCTAAGCATCAACTTTAGAAGACTTCTGGGAACTAAGTCATCCTGGAATTCATAAAAAAGTTGTTCCAGTCAATGGATGTAAATTATATTTGCATGCAAATTTTATTCAGATTGAATTATTTAACGTAAGGAGGGAACCATCACACTTAATTCTCTCAGGATATGATTCATCTGAACCCAGTCTATATTTAAGTCTGCATAGTGTATGAAGATAGGACTTTATACAGTGTGGAGATGAAAGCAAAATGTTCCAATTTATTCATTTCATACAATGAAAGCATCGTGATGACGTCCTGCTCTGCTAGGTGCCCCAGACTCTCAGATTGCACTGCAGCAATATCAAAGAAAAACCTCACATAAAATTGGTTCACCGTGGATTCTGATAATTCTTAGCTGTTTTGATTTCTGAGGTAGTATGAGTGATTCACTCTATATAAAGTAGTCATGTTAATACTGCACAGAAAGCACAATGAAAAGCCCAGGATGAAAGCCTCAGAGGGAGATATGCAGAATGTGTGTTGAACTGACAGGTGGAGAAGAGAGAGGAACACAGAGAGGAGCACAGGGAGGAGCACAGGGAAGAACATAGAGAAGAACATAGAGAGGAGCACAGGGAAGAACATAGAGAAGAACATAGAGAGGAGCACAGGGAAGAACATAGAGAAGAACATAGAGAGGAGCACAGGGAAGAACAGAGAAGAACATAGAGAAGAACATAGAGAAGAACATAGAGAGGATCAAGGAGAGGAGCACAGAGAGGAACATAGAGAGGAACATAGAGAGGAACACAGAGAGGTGTTGCTTCTACATGAATCTTACAAACATTATTAAGTACTGCTTACACTTAATATGGACTTTTGTCCATCTATAGCCAACTATACCAAATATAGCAACTATATAAAATATGCTAATTCTAGGACAAAGCAGGTGTGCAATAAGCCAAACTTTCCACAAGAGATTGCTAACTCATGAGGACATCTGTGCAAGCAAATGTATCCAAACAACTGCCAAAAATGTATAACTGTGTAACACAAGTGTTCAAGCATACAGGATTTACATGGCAACCTAATAATTACTCTGACATGAAATATGCTATAGGATGCAGCTGTTTTGGTGACGGGAACATAGACTCAGTGGTTTATTAAACACTGGAATGAATGACTGGATGATTAAATAAATTAAACAATAAATCTAAACCTTAGTCTTTAGTCTTAAGCAGTACATGTGCTCCCCTTCTTTCATTTGGTTTTCCGTCTCGTCCATTTCCTGGTTTCCCATGTGCTCTTGTTTACCCCCTGCTAGTTACGCCCGCCGTTTGTGCCTCTGCTGGTCTGCGCCTGCGTCGAGTTGTTGTTAGTGTCGGTGTAGATGTGTGCGTTCAGTCTCTGCATGTGCGTCCTGGCGGGTCTGTTGTGTGTTTTCAGGTCTGTCAGCGTTTTGTAAGTGTGTCTGCCCTTTTTTGCCCATGGAGTTTGTACTTTGTGTGAAGTCCTGGGCGTCTCAGCGGGCTGTGCTGACATGCTTAGAGGAGCCTCTTCATACTGCTGTACTAAAGCTCAGCCTGTTTAAAGTAAAGTCCTCTCCTGTTTAGAACTCATGCAGTGATGATTGTGTAAAACTTCACGTGATCATAACTTGGGTGCTTGTACAGAACCGTCATTACTGGCAGGAGGAATGAGTATTTTAACTTTCCAGAAAAGCCAGCTACATTTACAAGCAAATATTTAATTTAGTCTTTAAGCGTATCTTACCCTCATTCTCCCCTGAGATATTATTTATAATTAGAAATTGTTGCTTTGAAAATGCCTTGAAACTACCCTCCTACCAAATTAAAATGTGAAGATAATGACACCTTAACCCTTCCTGTCTGTCTTAACAGAGATTCATTACAGTATGCAAATGACGGCACACAGAAATGGCGTACGCACAGAAGCACCGCGTGTGTAGGAAGGCAAGACTGCCTCTGCTCACCCTGCTGGCTAATTATGATGAAATGAGGGCTGCTATAATGTCTGGCCGTCCCTCCTCAGTAGCAGCACAGCAGGCTGTGACGTCCCGACTGTCACGTCTCAATTCCTTATTCAGCCTCTATTTGTGTCCATGAGCTAAACCCTTAGGTCCCGCCTCTGAGGCGGAGCTGCAGGAACTTCAGAGGTGCTATTGGTTGTGCACTGATCTTCAGAACCAATAGACACTTTTCACTGTGACATAAAAAAGGTGCATTAAACAGCACATGAAGTGTTTTAACAAGGGTGTGCGGAAGTGTCCCATGTGATCTTTAACTGTCTCAGAGAAAGCGAGAGGATGAACAGACTAACAGAGTGAGATAAAGGAGAGATGTGGTGTGTGTTCCATCCGCAAAGCGGAACTGCTGGCTTTGATCCTGGCAATGCTGGGAGTTTATTGTCCATGCCACTCTGTGCAACCTTTAAAACACTTTCTTTAGTTAATGGTTGTCATTAAGGTTCAGTGAAAGGTCACCATGATATGGATGATTATTTAATTTTGTTGACCTTTGTTAGGCCCAAAAATGTGTGTGTGTATGTTCACCCATACTGTACACTTCAATGAAAAGAGCATTATGTATACTTAACAGTACATGGCTCTAAAGAGCAACTTTAGTGACCCTTAAATGCCTGGTGCACAAGACTGACATGTCTGAATGAAGAGTATGTTGTCCCAGTGTTTCTACAGAACACCTTTACCCCAAACATTTTCCAGTTGGCCCATTTACATTTTGAAAAGATTTAAAATTAAAGAATCAGTCAAACCAATCCAACAGATCCAATCACCAACTTTAAATATAGCAAATAAACTGTGAAGAGGACAACATAAGCTACATTCTGATCGTTTGGGTTATGGTGGTAATTCGCTGCCAGTGGTAATGACCTGGCTGCTACGCTGTGCTTACAGATGCCTGAGGAGAGTTGTACGTTCAGCTTCACATCATCACGGGACAAACCTGCTCTAATAAATGAAGTAAGGCATCTTAAAAAACGTTTTATTACTGTAGTGAATTCATATTTTTGCTATTTAAAAATGATGGTTTATTGCTTCTTTTTACAGTGTTGTCTTCAGTCTGTTAGCCCTCCCAGTGCGGTGAGTAAGGTTCCCCTGGTGGCCCAGGTGTTAGCAGGCACGGGCTGGTCGTCTGCACCTGCAGTGCAGGATGTGGGAAGTCCACAGGGAACCAGAGGCAGTGCAGACATGACCGGGTGGAGACCGAGAGCAGCGTGGAGGAGAATGACACGGTATGTGACTCCATTGATCAGTTTGTTAATGGTGTATGAAGAGCTCCAGCCAGGGACTTCCTCTAGGACAGGTAATCTGGTCCCGTTTAAACACACCTGGCCTCTCTCTGGGTCTGAAGCATGAACCGACACACCTGTGCTCATCCGTGTGCTTGAAATGATGGGCGGAGGTGCTGGTGTTGATGGATGGGAGGAGCAGGTGTTGACAGATGGGAGGAGCAGGTGTTGACAGTCAGAGGTGTAGGTGAAGGTGTTGATGGGTGGAGGTACAGGTATTGATGGGCTCCACAGACCCTGGTGGTTCAGAACCAGCTCTGGAGTGAAAGCATCTCAAGGCATGTGGACAGCAGCGTAACATATGCCACCTATGGTAAGTACACACAGCAGGTTCCTGGGGTCTGGTGAATATGTGGTGACCCCAACAGAGCTGAAGGGTCAGGAGACGTGGACAGGGGGCTCCGTTACGGCATTAGGCCTGTGGTGCTTCATTCATGGTCTCAATACACCGTCGTTATTGCATGGCTGAGGTAGGAGAGGAGTTTCCAGTCTAACCTCACTCAGGGCCCCTGAATAAAGCTGGCCAAGGTCTTACGTTTGCCCCGTGTGGGGTTACACCCAGCATACCCAGTATACCCAGTATAGCCAGCTCCTGGGCAGGCTACTTTTACTTATCAAATCAATAGTGCAGTGTGTTGGTCTGTGGGGAGGGAGCAAGGTTGCCTTTGAAACACTGAGCACTGCAGTGAGATCCTGGTAAGGGGGTGACCTGGTACACAGCAGGACTCTCCATGGTAGCGGCACAGCCGGATATGCTTACTGTGTCTAGACAATGGGACATCTGATATGTGGATGACTGAATAACATCAGGCTTCACCCGGGAAACTGGGGGGGTTATGTGTGCAATGGCAACCCGAGCGAGATGGGACTGGGGCCGAGTGCGTGAGTGGGGAGGGGCTGGTGTGTGGATGCCCTGTGGGGTGAGATGGGTGCAGACCAGTACTGTTAAACTGCTGTGCTAACAGGTGTGTGGTGCACCCAGAGCAGTGTGGTCCCTCAGGCCAGGGTGTGGTCCCTAACACCAGTGTGGTGCACCCAGAGCAGTGTGGTCCCTCAGGCCAGGGCGTGGTCCCTCAGGCCAGGGTGTGGTCCCTAACACCAGTGTGGTGCACCCAGAGCAGTGTGGTCCCTCAGGCCAGGGTGTGGTCCCTAACACCAGTGTGGTGCACCCAGAGCAGTGTGGTCCCTCAGGCCAGGGCGTGGTCCCTAACACCAGGGCGTGGTCCCTAACACCAGTGTGGTGCACCCAGAGCAGAGAGGTCCCTAACTCCAGGGTGTGGTCCCTAACACCAGGGCATGGTCCCTAACACCAGTGTGGTGCACCCAGAGCAGTGTGGTCCCTCAGGCCAGGGCGTGGTCCCTAACACCAGTGTGGTCCCTTACTCCAGGGCGTGGTCCCTAACTCCAGGGCGTGGTCCCTAACTCCAGGGCGTGGTCCCTAATTCCAGGGCGTGGTCCCTAACTCCAGCAGCTCCTCCCCACAACCAGCACTGGAAGAGAGAAGGGACTCGCTGAGTGTGTAATGTCAGCACAGACTGAAAGGTGAGAGGAGAGTGTTGCGCTACTCGCCTGCTTCACTCGGGATACAGCGCCGGTGGAGAGATGGAGAGATGGCAGGATAGTACAGGGATAGAGAGATGATAGAGAGCTGGAGAGATGTTAGAGAGATGGAGAGATGCTAGAGAGATGGAGAGATGGAGAGAGGGATGGCTGCATGGCTTCTAGGTCCTGCTCCTCTGCTGTCAGCTGCTGTTGTCATCCTGTCACACGCCTCTGTGATGCGGTGCCTCTTCCTGTACACACACTCACTGGCCTGTCATGGGTGCCATTGTGTTTTGTGATATCGCGTATTAATCACAGGCAAAGTGAGTCAAAATCTAACAAGTTCTTTATTCAAAGAACAAACAAACCACAGAAAAAAGGGCAGAAACGAAAGAATGAAATAACAGAAGAATAAGAATAACAGTGCTGAGACTCTGAGACGATGATGAATTTGGAGATGATGGATGAGGAAGATGAGGTGAGAATGTTCTGGAAGTCATGATAGAGCCTCGTGCCCAGCCTGGAACGTGATGGTGAGGCTTATATCTCTGCAGATACAGGGGTTACAGGTGAGGTGTGTTAATACTGAGGAGAAGCTCATGGCGCCTGTGTGTCTGGGAGAGCTGTGAAAATCTGTCTGTGACATAGAGAGTCTGTGCGTGAGGACTCGTGCCCTGGAGAGGTGCGTGTAGGTAGTGAGCGCCCTGCTGGTGTGTGGAGAGGTGCGTGTAGGTAGTGAGCGCCTTGCTGGTGTGTGGAGAGGTGCGTGTAGGTAGTGAGCGCCCTGCTGGTGTGTGGAGAGGTGCGTGTACGTAGTGAGCGCCTTGCTGGTGTGTGGAGAGGTGCGCGTAGGTAGTGAGCGCCTTGCTGGTGTGTGGAGAGGTGCGCGTAGGTAGTGAGCGCCCTGCTGGTGTGTGGAGAGGTGCGTGTACGTAGTGAGCGCCCTGCTGGAGTGTGGAGAGGTGAGTGTATGTAGTGAGCGCCCTGCTGGAGTGTGGAGAGGTGCGTGTATGTAGTGAGCGCCCTGCTGGAGTGTGGAGAGGTGAGTGTAGGTAGCGAGCGCCCTGCTGGAGTGTGGAGAGGTGCGCGTAGGTAGCGAGCGCCCTGCTGGAGTGTGGAGAGGTGCGTGTAGGTAGCGAGCGCCCTGCTGGAGTGTGGAGAGGTGCGCGTAGGTAGCGAGCGCCCTGCTGGAGTGTGGAGAGGTGCGTGTATGTAGTGAGCGCCCTGCTGGAGTGTGGAGAGGTGCGTGTAGGTAGCGAGCGCCCTGCTGGAGTGTGGAGAGGTGCGTGTATGTAGTGAGCGCCCTGCTGGAGTGTGGAGAGGTGCGTGTAGGTAGTGAGCGACCTGCTGGAGTGTGGAGAGGTGCGTGTACGTAGTGAGCGCCTTGCTGGAGTGTGGAGAGGTGCGCGTAGGTAGCGAGCGCCCTGCTGGAGTGTGGAGAGGTGCGTGTATGTAGTGAGCGCCTTGCTGGAGTGCGGAGAGGTGCGTGTATGTAGTGAGCGCCTTGCTGGAGTGTGGAGAGGTGCGTGTAGGTAGCGAGCGCCCTGCTGGTGTGTGGCCTCTACTTCAGCCTGTTCTCACAGTGACAGGAGGCCTGCAGAAAGTCTCACCTCTATATTAAAAGTACAGCCAGCTGTTAACTTCCTAGTTCCAAAGATTCAAACCGATTATGCGACATGTTTCCGTGACGTCACACAGCACATTTGGAAAACATACAATGCATTCAACACATCCAACAATCAGTTATCACACGAAACAAACACACACAGACTTAAACTAACATGTTTCGGTTCTTATACACTCACTGAGGGTTTTTACAAAGTGGCAACAGCTGCATGAATATGTGTGTATGTACATGTGTGTATGTGTGCACGCATGTGTGTGTGTGTGTGTGTGTGTGTGTGTGTGTGTGTGTGTGTGTGTGTGTGCATGTGTGTGTGCGTGAGTGTGTGTGTGTGTGTGTGTGTGTGTGTCTATGAATCTTCAGCTGCTTCATCTTTATTGATTGATTGATTTGTACCTATATGTTAATGGACTGGACAAGCCAACCTTCAGATGTTGAAGGTCTGTGTCGTCACTAGTAAACCACAGAGATCTGCATTAGCAGCAGGTGCAAATTGTTCTTCTGACACCTTAAGGGACACGTGGTGATCAGATTTGAGGGACACACACGTTTATAAAAGGGCACAGGGACACGTTTTAAGCAGAATTAGTCATGGGAGGAGCTTGGCTGTATTCGCTGTCTCTAACCCGTCCTGAGCTGCTGGACACGTCAGCCGTCCCCTCTAATGCTGGAACACTCAGCCACTTTGCCCATGTCCTTCAAAGCAGATGTTTTGAACTCGAAACCACGCTGGTGTAAGGACACATGCTGAGAATGCAGCTTCCTCTGCAGCTGAGACCAGTCAAACCTGGCAGAGCCTCAGTCTAGATGAAGGAGAGGTTTAGTCCTCAGCCTAGATGAAGGAGAGGTTTAGTCCTCAGCCTAGATGAAGGAGAGGTTTAGTCCTCAGCCTAGATGAAGGAGAGGTTTAGTCCTCAGCCTAGATGAAGGAGAGGTTTAGTCCTCTGCCTAGATGAAGGAGAGGTTTAGTCCTCAGCCTAGATGAAGGAGAGGTTTAGTCCTCAGCCTAGATGAAGGAGAGGTTTAGTCCTCTGCCTAGATGAAGGAGAGGTTTAGTCCTTAGCCTAGATGAAGGAGAGGTTTAGTCCTCAGTCTAGATGAAGGAGAGGTTTAGTCCTCAGCCTAGATGAAGGAGAGGTTTAGTCCTCAGTCTAGATGAAGGAGAGGTTTAGTCCTCAGCCTAGATGAAGGAGAGGTTTAGTCCTCTGCCTAGATGAAGGAGAGGTTTAGTCCTCTGCCTAGATGAAGGAGAGGTTTAGTCCTCAGTCTAGATGAAGGAGAGGTTTAGTCCTCAGTCTAGATGAAGGAGAGGTTTAGTCCTCAGCCTAGATGAAGGAGAGGTTTAGTCCTCTGCCTAGATGAAGGAGAGGTTTAGTCCTCTGCCTAGATGAAGGAGAGGTTTAGTCCTCAGTCTAGATGAAGGAGAGGTTTAGTCCTCAGCCTAGATGAAATAAAAATGCTACATGGATTTATTCCACTTTATTTTCCTCATTCTTTTTCACAGTTGATAATTTACTGAACACACACCTCCCCTCTGTCCCCTTAACTGCACACACACCTCCCCTCTGTCCCCTTAACTGCACACACACCTCCCCTCTGTCCCCTTAGCTCATGGTATTTCTGTCTGCAGTGTCGGGATGTGGTACTTCTTGGCGAACTGTCCATATTTCTCATGGCTGGGTTACCCTGTGTCTGTATTTCTCATGGCTGGGTTACCCTGTGTTTGTATTTCTCATGGCTGGGTTACCCTGTGTTTGTATTTCTCATGGCTGGGTTACCCTGTGTCTGTATTTCTCATGGCTGGGTTACCCTGTGTCTGTATTTCTCATGGCTGGGTTACCCTGTGTTTGTATTTCTCATGGCTGGGTTACCCTGTGTTTGTATTTCTCATGGCTGGGTTACCCTGTGTCTGTATTTCTCATGGCTGGGTTACCCTGTGTTTGTATTTCTCATGGCTGGGTTACCCTGTGTCTGTATTTCTCATGGCTGGGTTATTTCTCATGGCCCTGTGTCTGTATTTCTCATGGCTGGGTTACCCTGTGTCTGTATTTCTCATGGCTGGGTTACCCTGTGTTTGTATTTCTCATGGCTGGGTTACCCTGTGTTTGTATTTCTCATGGCTGGTTTACCCTGTGTCTGTATTTCTCATGGCTGGGTTACCCTGTGTCTGTATTTCTCATGGCTGGGGCTGTCTGTATTTCTCATGGCTGGGTTACCCTGTGTTTGTATTTCTCATGGTGTACCCTGTGTTTGTATTTCTCATGGCTGGGTTACCCTGTGTTTGTATTTCTCATGGCTGGGTTACCCTGTGTTTGTATTTCTCATGGCTGGGTTACCCTGTGTTTGTATTTCTCATGGCTGGGTTACCCTGTGTTTGTATTTCTCATGGCTGGGTTACCCTGTGTTTGTATTTCTCATGGCTGGGTTACCCTGTGTTTGTATTTCTCATGGCTGGGTTACCCTGTGTGTTTTATTTCTCATGGCTGGGTTACCCTGTGTCTGTATTTCTCATGGCTGGGTTACCCTGTGTTTGTATTTCTCATGGCTGGGTTACCCTGTGTCTGTATTTCTCATGCTGTGTTACCCTGTGTTTGTATTTCTCATGGCTGGGTTACCCTGTGTTTGTATTTCTCATGGCTGGGTTACCCTGTGTTTGTATTTCTCATGGCTGGGTTACCCTGTGTTTGTATTTCTCATGGCTGGGTTACCCTGTGTTTGTATTTCTCATGGTGTCTGTATTTCTCATGGCTGGGTTACCCTGTGTTTGTATTTCTCATGGCTGGGTTACCCTGTGTCTGTATTTCTCATGGCTGGGTTACCCTGTGTTTGTATTTCTCATGGCTGGGTTACCCTGTGTCTGTATTTCTCATGGCTGGGTTACCCTGTGTCTGTATTTCTCATGGCTGGGTTACCCTGTGTCTGTATTTCTCATGGCTGGGTTACCCTGTGTCTGTATTTCTCATGGCTGGGTTACCCTGTGTCTGTATTTCTCATGGCTGGGTTACCCTGTGTCTGTATTTCTCATGGCTGGGTTACCCTGTGTCTGTATTTCTCATGGCTGGGTTACCCTGTGTCTGTATTTCTCATGGTGGGTTACCCTGTGTTTGTATTTCTCATGGCTGGGTTACCCTGTGTCTGTATTTCTCATGGCTGGGTTACCCTGTGTTTGTATTTCTCATGGCTGGGTTACCCTGTGTCTGTATTTCTCATGGCTGGGTTACCCTGTGTCTGTATTTCTCATGACTGGGTTACCCTGTGTTTGTATTTCTCATGGCTGGGTTACCCTGTGTCTGTATTTCTCATGGCTGGGTTACCCTGTGTCTGTATTTCTCATGGCTGGGTTACCCTGTGTCTGTATTTCTCATGGCTGGGTTACCCTGTGTCTGTCCCTGTCTACATGTGTGGCTACATGTGGCTTTGTCACACCATATATGAACTGTAGCCCTGGATATTTCCATCAGTGATTTTAATAGCTCGTTTATCATTTAGCTCTTCTAATTCAGTATATTAAACGCCCAGAGGTGCTGCAGACCCACTCAGATCTACAGCAGAGCAGCGAATCTTCAACACCGATTGCAGAGCACATTGTAGCGCTCATGTACGTCAGATCAGCACAGTGAGGACGCCATGCTGCACACAGAGCTCCAGCCTCTACACACACGAGCACATTTGGACTCCCTGTCAGTGCTTGAGTTTTAATTAGGCTTAACGAGCTATATTAGCCTAATTAGATATGCGTACACATGCCTCTCCATGAGCTCTGTGATGGTCAATGGGCTGGAGATGGGTCATTATGTGTACCTCCAGGAAACAGTGTCTGATGTACGGGGGGACCTGGTGCCTGAATGACACAATATCTCCACGATGAAGCTAATACCCCCTGATGACACTAATACCCCCGCTGACACTATACCCCAATGACGTCATGAAAATACTATACGCCTGCCACCCTCATAGTCTAACTATACCCCCATGATCCATGCTACCCACTATGATGTCACTGTGATGACACTACCCACATGATGTCACAGTACCCACATGGTGAAATTTACCCCTGTGGTTACATATTTAACAATAATGATGATGTATGATGATTTTAGAATGCTTATGGAATTTCTCTTATGGTATTTTACAAATCTCCTTTAATATTGTTAAAATACTGCAGAAGATTTTATTCATTTGCCAAGTGTTCATCAAACAGTAAAATGAATTTCATATTGGTTTCCATTTATTCCTGTGCCTGTGAGTAATTTCACTGTGTTAATTTAACAGGGTTCAATTTTACTCTGCAGGCCTGTCACCTCCAGCCTCACAAATACACACACACACACACACACACACACTGGGATGGACGGAGTCTCTTTCCACGTGTGTTGAGAAATACCTCTGACATTCATTTTACTAATTTCACAACACAGACGCACCTGTTCCCTGCAAAAACACAAGGGGTGATATGTAATACATAATTAATGGATTACTATACAGCAGATAAACTGGATATACCCTTCAGTCCCAAGACGCATTTTACATAAAGCAGTGACCTCAATTACAGCCTTATTGACATTTTATTTGACAGTGAAATTGTTCCTCAAGTTCTGTGATACAGAATCCATTTTTTTTAACCAAGTGATGATTTTTCTTTTATGGAGTGGGAGACGTGTGGCCTGCAGAGTGGGTGTTTATGCTTTGAGGGAGGTACATATTGCCCTGGATAAGCCGTTAAATACAGAGGCCATAAAGTCTTAATGTGAAGAGCTTTTTGACCAACAAAATACAAAATGCATCATTTTTTCTATAGCTTATCTAAGCAGGACTAAAGCCACTTAATTTAATATGAAAATAATTTATGTATATTTTTATATTCAAACCATTTAAAGTGGAGATACCACTATCCTGGGACAGCCTGTGGTAGAATCGCACAGTGGCCATGTCAGTGGGGGTCATGTGACCCGTGTGTCAGTGGGTTATGGGTCATGTGACCCCTGTGTCAGTAGGGATATGGGTCATGTGACCCGTGTGTCAGTAGGGATATGGGTCATGTGACCCCGGTCAGTGGGATTATGGGTCATGTGACCTCTGTGCCTCTACGTAAGGGATTTAGGAGTGTGATGAAATCATACGGGAGAAGCAACCATGGGGAAAATGAGATTGTGTAGAACTGGTAGACAGAGCACCAGCAGACCTGTCTACACAATATACACACAAACAAACAATCTGTGTATACACAAACACCTCATCTGGGAACACACACATACTCACACTCACACAATCTGGGTACACACAAACACCTCATATGGGAACACACACATACTCACACTCACACAATCTGGGTACGCAAAAACACCTCATCTGGGAACACACACATACTCACACTCACACATTCTGGGTACACACAAACACCTCATCTGGGAACACACACATACTCACACTCACACATTCTGGGTACACACAAACACCTCATCTGGGAACACACACATACTCACACTCACACAATCTGGGTACACACAAACACCTCATCTGGGAACACACACATACTCACACTCAGGAGACAGGCCTGACACAGGGACTGTCCCCCACAGGCCTGACACAGGGACTGTCCACCACAGGCCTGACACAGGGACTGTCACCCACAGGCCTGACACAGGGACTGTCCCCCACAGGCCTGACACAGGGACTGTCCACCACAGGCCTGACACAGGGACTGTCCCCCACAGGCCTGACACAGGGACTGTCCCCCACAGGCCTGACACAGGGACTGTCCCCCACAGCACCTCCTGTATATCCGTCTGCCTGCCTGCATAGCGTGAAGCACAAAATCGACTTTATATACGACTTTATACGACATTTTAGGAGTTGTCCATGTGGAAATTCCAGTGATTTCTGTGTTCTAGCGCCCACCATGTTGTTGTGTGACAAAGTATTATCTCCAAATGACCATAATACACGTTACAACCTGTCACCACAAACCTGTCTACACTCTGCTCCTTGTCAGGTGTTCATTCTGTCTCTCTCTCTCTCTCACTCTCTCACTCTCTCTCTGGCCCACCTCTCTTTCTCTCTATCTCCCTTTCTTTCTCAGCGCTAGGGTTGGAGAATTCTGTTTTAATGATTCCAGGCTCCACCCCTGTTGACACACACCTGTCACTCATGATGATGTGAAGGAGAATCTAGCCAATCAGAGCAGTAGCAGCTGGGCCTGCTGGGTTCACAAACACTTTCTGAGTGCTGCATGTAAAAGCATGATGAACACGAACATGTCGGTGGTGTTGAGGCGTCCCCGATGAACAAGCGTATTCTCCTCCTCTGGACCAGGCTGCCATGTTGGATATGGTAATGTGATAGTGGTGTAGGTCACATGATGTGCAGGTGTGACATCTCCAGACTGATCACACGTGTGTTTGTCAGCACGTGTGCTAAGCAGAGAGGGTCTGACACGTCAGTATGGCGTGACTCCACCCCCCCTCACTCTCAGACTCCACAGATGTGCAGCGTGCGATAAGGGAATCGCTGACACTTTCTGTTTGCAGCTTAATTATGACTGCTGTCCGATGTGGGTCATCCCACCTCATCTGATCTGCCTGCTGTTTCTACTTTCAGCTCCTCTTCCATCACTCCTGACAGCCCGAGAGCGTGAAGGGCTGACCCAGCTCCTCCCCCCCTTCCCAGCTCCTCCCCCCCTTCCCAGCTCCTCCCCCCACCCAGCTCCTCCCCCCCTTCCCAGCTCCTCCCCCCACCCAGCTCCTCCCCCTCTGCCCAGCTCCTCCCCTCCTCTGCCCAGCTCCTCCCCTCCTCTGCCCAGCTCCTCCCCTCCTCTGCCCAGCTCCTCCCTTCCTCTGCCCAGCTCCTTCCCCCAGTTGGCAGTTGCAGATTAGCTCTCCCTTCATCACGCCTCTCAGCTGATTCTGCTTCCTTTACGCTCAACCCGCAAATTCTCCTACATATTTATCAGAGCATTGTTTAGATCCCCGAGGAAGCCGCAGGCATGTGGGCAGTGAAGCCTCTGTGACACAACTTGCAAAGCCAAAGCAGTAATTTGACTCCTGTTACAAGGAGAGACAGAAAGGAAAAGAGAGATGGAGGAAAAGAGAGATGGACGAAGAGAGAGATAGAATGAGAGGATGGAGGAATTGAGACAAAGATGGAGAGGGAGAGAGAGGTAGGGAGGGAGGGACGGAGAGATTGACAGTGAGGGAGAGAGAGATTGAGAGAAAGGGAGAGATATTTAGAGAGAGGGAGGGAAAGGGTAAGAGAGATTGAGACAGGGAGAGAGGTAGAGAGATAGAGGGAGCGGTAGAGAGAGAGAGATATGGAAGAGAGGAGGAGCAAGAGATTCACAGAGAGAAGGGTGAGAGAGAGACAAAGAGTGTGAGAGAGAGAGAGAGAGGAGGAGGGAATAGCAGTGAGTGGAAGGGAAAGAGGGAGGGGAGTGTGTTTCGTGTGTGCATGTGCGAGCGTGCACGAGATCGAGTGAGGGAGGGAGACGGAGAGAGAGAGAGAGGGAGACGTTCAGCTCCCAGCATCCAGCGACTGTACCGCCAGGGAGAACATTTTGAAAATAACAGGAACACAATACAATCCAATTAGACACCGAGGACTGTGGGGATTATTCTGTTGCACTAAGAGAGGTCAGCCAGCGGATTGTACACGGTGTTTCCTGTGCGGCTGGAGTGTGCGTGTGAGTCTTGAAGTTGTCCAGGACGCGATGGCTCGGAGGCAGCGGTGTAGTGCTCAGCAGGGCTCTACAGGGCGGGATCAGCAACGGCGTCTCCGGCCAGTGACGAGCGCGTGAGCAGCGTTCTCACTCTCACTCTCTGCTCCTCTCTCTCCTTTTCTCTCTCTCTGCCTCTTTTCTTAATCCTCACGGAACATTTCAGCATCCCTCACTCTTGCAGGGAGGAATACAGCAGGCAGACGAGGGAGCGTTACATGAGAGTAAAGAGGGTGTTGTAGAAGCGATAGTGGATATACCAGCAGCCATCTCCAGCCAGCGCCACGAGAACGCAGAGCAGATCCCTCCGTTTGTCATTTTCAGACGCACTGAACTCCAGAGATTTTGGGCTGTGCGATCCTCCTCTTTCCTCTGCTCACGGACCTCATCTGCTGAAGAGCCTTGCAGGTAAGACGCCAGCAGGCATCATCATCTTGGTCCTGCGTGTGTGAGTGTGTGAGTGAGTTGAAAAAGCTTTGATGAGAGGACGAGACTGATCTCGGTCCATTTGACCTCACTGAAGTTAGTACGGGGTTCCAGTCCAACGCAGGTCTCCTGGTGACACCTACACCAGCCCTTATTCCTGTGCAGGGTGGAGGTTCGCAATTGAAATAATGGCTGGAGCTCAAATTAGTGGTGCTGACGGAGCAATTAAACTCCTCTACCTCGACAGCTATCACTGGGGAGTGTGAGCAGAGGGCAAAATTACTCTGGATTTTCATATCTGCCCAAAGTCCCCCGAGAAGGGTGGAGAAACAGGCGGTGGTGCATGAGGTGGGGGCAGCTCCGAATATTAATTATAATCTTCATGTAGTTTTGAGAAGAGAAAGCGGCTGTAAGAGGCGTAAGCAGCGATGTAGACGGCACGAATCTCCTCATCTTTCTTCCCAGACATAATTACTTCTTTTATTTCCCTTCCCCAGATTCTGGGCGAGTTTTCCCATTCACAAGTGAACCACTAAATTATCTCCACATGCAATTCCCCCAGTTCCTCAAGAGGGTGTTGGTGGGGAGAGAGTTGTCAGTGTCCAATCGGACGTCAGATAGGGAGGTGTTGACAGAGGCATGATCGCACCGAAAACAGGGTGGGGGGGGTATTGAGAGCGGAGCGTGTATCCCGATGCCGTCTGAAGGACATGCTTCTCCAGCAGGGCGCGGGAACGCCCGCCGTTCCCCAGAGCCCCAGGGACACATGCAGGCGCGTTTGCTTCACCACACTGGACAAGTGCTCCCTTTTGGAAAAGGGACTTTAATATTCATGACGGCACACACATCCTGTCTGCCCCTGAAATATTTACAATCATTTAATAATACATGAGCCTGACTGTGGATGCTGGAACCTTCTTATCTTTTCTATTTATTTTCAGTTTTCTCAGCTAGAAGGATCCGTATGGCCACTCACTGACTGGGGCCTTTAGCCAGGCTGGTCCAGCAAGGGTTGGACACACTGCTGGGCTCTGAGCAGCCATGCAGACAGCAGCCGTGCAGCCGTGCAGCCGTGCAGCCGTGCAGACATGCAGATGTGCAGATGCCACAGCTGCTTTGACCAAATGGGCTGAATACAGGCTGAATACAGGTTGTCCCTCCAGACCAGGACTTACTGCTTTGCTGTCCTGTGTATTTTCAATTGAGATGAAAAATTATGTCCATAGCTAAATATTAGCTTGGTGATTGTGTGTGTGTGTGTGTGTGTGTGTGTGTGTGTGTGTATTTGAGTGTGTGGGAGGGCGAGCACATGTGTGTATGTGTGTATGTGTGTGTATGTGTGTGTGGGTGGATGCACATGATTCTGTGCGCACATGTGTGTGTGTATTTGTGTGTGTGATATGGATGAGATCTGTGAGTTCTTTGTCTTTGATGTTTTATTGAGTGTTGAGTGGGCTGTGTATGCTCAGCTTCTGGTTAAGAAGGGCCTGTTTGAAGATCCTTTTACTGGATTATGGAGTGACGTGTGTGATGTGTGTGACGTGTGTAATTTAGAGCTGAAATTATTTTTATGGCTTTTAGCCAATCTGCTGATCTCTAATTACAACATCTTAATATGACAACCACCAACACAACTTGCTCTCTTTCTCACTCTCTCTATTTCTGTTGTACTTTTTCATGTATATATGTGTGTGTGTGTGTGTGTGTGTATCTGCTGGAACTGAGCAGTGATAACGTGCATAGCCTGACAGTATAAGAATAAATCTTTCATCTTTTGGCTTCATGCTTATTTTAGCATGTGTCATGTTGATGGACTGTCTGACACATTGAGATGCCAGACGTGATTCTCCAGAGGGGAGACAATATGACTGATAAAGTTCACATTCTCAAACATTTACAAATCATCTGCAAGGATTTGCAATTTCACTACTGCATGGTTAGAAATACCATTGTAATGGATAATATTGTTTAAAGGATATAAAGCTCTAATATATCTAACAAAACAAACATTTGATCAAAAGAAATGACAGAATGTTCCTTTGACATGGAACAGGAAGTTTGGGTACCGATGCCATTTAGAATGAATACTGTAATTACAGCCTGTAATATGAGTAGAACCATGACTGGGATACAGCTGTAGGTGTGTGTGGATACAGTTGTAGGTGTGTGTGGATACAGCTGTAGATGTGTGTGGATACAGCTGTAGGTGTGTGTGGATACAGCTGTAGGTGTGTGTGGATACAGCTGTAGGTGTGTTTGGATACAGCTGTAGGTGTGTGTGGATACAGCTGTAGGTGTGTTTGGATACAGCTGTAGGTGTGTGTGGATACAGCTGTAGGTGTGTGTGGATACAGCTGTAGGTGTGTGTGGATACAGCTGTAGGTGTGTGTGGATACAGCTGTAGATGTGTGTGGATACAGCTGTAGGTGTGTGTGGATACAGCTGTAGATGTGTGTGGATACAGCTGTAGGTGTGTTTGGATACAGCTGTAGATGTGTGTGGATACAGCTGTAGGTGTGTTTGGATACAGCTGTAGATGTGTGTGGATACAGCTGTAGGTGTGTGTGGATACAGCTGTAGGTGTGTTTGGATACAGCTGTAGGTGTGTGTGGATACAGCTGTAGGTGTGTGTGGATACAGCTGTAGATGTGTTTGGATACAGCTGTAGGTGTGTGTGGATACAGCTGTAGGTGTGTGTGGATACAGCTGTAGGTGTTTACACAGCAACTCCAGCTCCTTCGAATCAAAATGACAAGGTGAGTCTCTCCTGACAGGATGTAAGTGCTGTGAAGGTTCAGGGGGACGAGGGAGAAGCGTGTTGGCTATGAGCACTGAGGCGGGTCACAGCACTGCCTCTCCGTCAGCAGTGGCACAAGAGGACGAGTGGACTGTCCCGATTAAAGGGAACCAGTCCCATTAACAGGGATTGTAGAGGTTCACGAGCAGACACAGCTCGATGTCTGTCAGGTAATACGCATTACTAGAGTCCCTCGGGGTCTCAACCTGCTCTCTGTAACCTAACAACACTAGGTGCTGTTGGCTTCAGTCATGCGGGGAGTGAGACGCTGGTCTTGTCCACATCAGGAATTATCATGCTCTTGCCGTGGTTCACACCCACACACCCGCGGCGTCCCCACACACCTTTTTCCCCACGCACCCGCGTCCCCACGCACCCGCGTCCCCACGCACCCGCGTCCCCACGCACCCGCGTCCCCCGCACGTCCCCACGCACCTGCGTCCCCACACACCCGCATCCCCACCACTGGTGAACCACTGGATTCACCTTCAGACGTGGTGCAGCCATCATGACATTAGTGCTACCCAGTAGGCGCCTCCCAAGCACCGTATGAACCACAGTTTACTCATTAGTGCACATTTGTTTTCTACCACTAGGAGGCAGAGTTTGTCCCCCGCATGACCTGCAGGACAGAGGTGGCTGTAGTTAACCTGTAGTTAACCTGTAGTTAACCTGTAGTTAACCTGTAGTCTACCTGTAGTCTACCTGTAGTTAACCTGTAGTTAACCTGTAGTTAACCTGTAGTTAACCTGTAGTCTACCTGTAGTCTACCTGTAGTTAACCTGTAGTTAACCTGTAGTTAACCTGTAGTCTACCTGTAGTCTACCTGTAGTTAACCTGTAGTTAACCTGTAGTTAACCTGTAGTTAACCTGTAGTCTACCTGTAGTTAACCTGTAGTTAACCTGTAGTTAACCTGTAGTTAACCTGTAGTTAACCTGTAGTTAACCTGTAGTTAACCTGTAGTCTACCTCTTTCAGGTTCAGTTTTATATGCAAATTTTAGCTCAACCTGCTGACTTCAGCAAGTGATATCTCTATATCACTCTTGTACCAATGTCATGGAAAAAGGGTTTCATTTAATTTACTAATTTCATTTTAAATGTCAAAATTCAGATTACAGGACTAGGCTCATAGTCAATTTGTTTGACTTTTAGACCATTTTCACATCATTCCTTTAATGTCTACTAAAACTTCCTTTTGGAGGTAGTTGTCCTGAGTGTTACCCAGTGCTCTCATTCTGCCTTTACCTGTGCTGGACTGACCTGCGTTGAGGCTGAACCCCTGAACCCGTGAGTGCTGAGTGCTGAACCTGCACCGTGCTGCAGCTTTGCCCTCATTACTGGAACAGCTGCTGACTTCTCGCAGTCACAAAGGCACAGATGCACTCTGCTTTAGACGTTCTCACTGAGGGGAACATTGGAATGTAATGCTTGTCCTAAATAGTCGTGCTTGGCTTCATGGAGAAATCAAATGTGGTGAATACCCGAGGCCTCAGGAGGGCGGTGGTACCGTCTGTCAGACTCGCCCTGCAACACACACACGCTTTTTTAGCTTTAAGGAAGTAGCAAAGTGACCCGCTTTGACCCGATGACCCTTGGCAACCCCTTGACCTCCCTGACAGTGTCTGGATGGCGATGTCACATGACTACCTCCCGCTCTCCCCAGAGCAGATCATTAGCGGTATGATCCTGATGAGTCTCTCCACTCTAATAACCACAACCGTTTGCCAGTTTGAATGAGGGGAGACAGATGTAGTTTGGACCTGCAGGTTGTTGGCTGGGCGTGTGGGCACAGGAGTGGAGATGTGCCCTAAAGGCACTGAGAGAAGCCTTGTGCTTTCAGCCATGACGGAAGCGTTCATTACATTTTTGCATGAGGCATCTGCATGGTATAGACAGACAGATGGTATAGACAGACAGATGGTGCAGCTGTCTTCTGACAGCACTTCTTATCTTCCTGAAGCTCAGTTAAAGTTTGAGAGCATTTCACAAACATCCAAACCCAACAAAAACATCTCACATCTGTTTTAGAGTTAAAATAATGTCTGAGTTAAAAGAACAGACTATAAAACCATTTCAGTCAGTTTTAGCATGTCTGAGAGCACACACTCAAATCAGAAAACCTTTTAGACTCTTATAGCCACGATTTTCCTATAAGACACTTAGTGCTCATGTTTTAGAGAAATGGGGAACTGTTTGTCAAAACTGGGGAGTGTCAGAAATGAGTCCTTGAGATTTTTAAGGCTCATTTTAAAATGATGTTTTAAACACTCCAAATGCAAAAAACTCCAAACGCAAAAACTCCTCACGCAGGCTTGGGGTGCAGGAGATGTCCGGGGACACTGATTGGAGGAGAGGGGGGTGGGCGTGGCCAGTGCTGCTCCTGCCCCAGTCATGCCATCTTCAGCATCGCCTCAAGCAGACCTCACACTAGAGTAGACGACACAGAGCTGCTCCAGGTCCCTACAGCTGCCACAGAAGCGCGTGGCGTGCAGATGATGTCCCGGGAGTGTGGGGCGGTCAGACGGGAGGGGGTGGCACTGGGGGGCAGCTGGCTTTAGGGTTCACTCCGCCCGGGCGCCACCAGACACTCATTTTCCCTGCCGTCCCCCGGGGACTAGAGCGTTTGTCCCCTGGGAACCAGGGCACAGTCCAAGGCTCTAGGGGACGGGCAGAACGGGACTGGAATGATTCTGTGTCACTCAGACACAGTTTAAATATGTATATATGTGGATAGACGTTACTGTACCAATGTTTAAATAGATGAGAAACCACAATTTTATCAGTTTTATCACAATTTTTTACACGCCTCAGAAAACAAGAGCTTGACACACACTAAAAATGAGGAATAAAAAAAAAAACTACAACGTACAGCATAGCGTACAGTACAGTGTAACGTACAGCATAGCGTACAGTACAGTGTAACATACAGTACAGTGTAACATACAGTACAGTGTAACGTACAGTACAGACAGTACAGTACAGTGTAACGTACAGTACAGTGTAACGTACAGTACAGTGTAACATACAGTACAGTGTAACGTACAGTACAGTGTAACATACAGCATAGCGTACAGTACAGTGTAACATACAGTACAGTGTAACATACAGTACAGCATAGCGTACAGTACAGCATAGCGTACAGTACAGTGTAACATACAGTACAGTGTAACAGCATAGCGTACAGTACAGTGTAACGTACAGCATAGCGTACAGTACAGTGTAACGTACAGTACAGTGTAACGTACAGCATAGCGTACAGTACAGTGTAACATACAGTACAGTGTAACATACAGTACAGTGTAACGTACAGTACAGTGTAACATACAGTACAGTGTAACATACAGTACAGTACAGTGTAACAGTACAGTACAGTGTAACGTACAGTACAGTGTAACGTACAGCATAGCGTACAGTACAGTGTAACGTACAGTGTAACGTACAGTACAGTGTAACGTACAGTACAGTACAGTACAGTGTAACGTACAGTACAGTGTAACGTACAGTACAGTGTAACGTACAGTACAGTGTAACGTACAGCATAGCGTACAGTACAGTGTAACATACAGTACAGTGTAACGTACAGTACAGTGTAGTACAGTGTAACATACAGTACAGTGTAACGTACAGCATAGCGTAGCGTACAGCATACAGTACAGTGTAATGTACAGCATAGCGTACAGTACAGTGTAACGTACAGTACAGTGTAACATACAGTACAGTGTAACGTACAGTACAGTGTAACATATATACAATGTACAGTACAACGTACAGTACAGTGTAACGTACAGCATAGCGTACAGTACAGTGTAACATACAGTAGAGTGTAACGTACAGTACAGTGTAACATACAGTACAGTGTAATGTACAGTGTAACATAAAATATAATGTACAGTACAACGTACAGTACAGTGTAACATACAGTACAGTGTAATGTACAGTGTAACATAAAATATAATGTACAGTACAACGTACAGTACAATGTAACATACAATATAATGTACAGTACAATGTACAGTACATTGTAACGTAGAGTACAACGTACAGTACAGTGTAACGTACAGTATAATGTACAGTACAACGTACAGTACAGTGTAACATACAGTACAGTATAACGTACAGTATAACGTACAGTACAGTGTAACATACAGTACAGTGTAATGTACAGTGTAACATACAGTATAATGTACAGTACAACGTACAGTACAGTGTAACATACAGTACAGTGTAATGTACAGTGTAACATACAGTATAATGTACAGTACAACGTACAGTACAGTGTAACATACAGTACAGTGTAATGTACAGTGTAACATAAAATATAATGTACAGTACAACGTACAGTACAGTGTAACATACAATATAATGTACAGTACAATGTACAGTACATTGTAACGTAGAGTACAACGTACAGTACAGTGTAACGTACAGTACAATGTACAGTACAGTGTAACATACAGTACAGTATAACGTACAGTATAACGTACAGTACAGTGTAACATACAGTACAGTGTAATGTACAGTGTAACATACAGTATAATGTACAGTACAACGTACAGTACAGTGTAACATACAGTACAGTGTAATGTACAGTGTAACATACAATATAATGTACAGTACATTGTAACGTAGAGTACAACGTACAGTACAGTGTAACGTACAGTTCATCTTTAGTTTTTTTCCCCTCTTCTTAGGAAAACATTTCGTTTGATTGCTTAGACATGTGCAGTCAGGAGAGTAAGTCATCATCAGTTCTTAAAAAGCGTCTTTGTTATAGAACCACTGTAATGTTGATAACTAGGATCCAAAATGCAATTAGCTGAAAATGGACTACTAATCAAGGTCTGATTTAAGACTGACAAATTTACCCAAACTTATCCAATTAGCCTTCTGATAACTCGTCAGTTTGCTATAGTAGCTGTGTGGCATTAATAGGAAAGTAATCACCAACACTGATCATGTGACACAAGCAGCCCTCTACTCATCTGGAACTTTGAATATTCCCCTGGTGGGGTGACTGGAGGCTAAAAGCTTTGTGCTGTTTGTTGGCTGGTTGTTAATGCATTGTGCTGTGTGCTGATTGGATGTAAAAGAATTGTGCTGTGTGTTGATTGGATGTTAAAGCTTTGTGCTTTGTGTTAAAGCTTTGTACGTTGGTTGGTAAGAGTTACTGGCTACTGAGAAAGGCACTACATCAGTGGTAATTCATCCTTAAACACATTTGTACTGTATTTCAACAAAACAAATGTGATTGTACAGTAGTGCATGAATGTAGGAATACACAGGATAATTAAAAATGGAAGTAACGTTATCTTCTAATCAGCTAAACAGCTTTTGCTATGAAGAGAATTGGTGTGGGTGATCTGTTTGGTGTGGCTCTAGGACCCGCGGTCCTGGTGACCCTCTGTTGGCCAGGAGCCCTGATGACCCCTCTGTTGGCCAGGAGCCCTGGTGACCCCTCTGTTGGCCAGGAGCCCTGGTGACCCCTCTGTTGGCCAGGAGCCCTGATGACCCCTCTGTTGGCCAGGAGCCCTGGTGACCCCTCTGTTGGCCAGGAGCCCTGGTGACCCCTCTGTTGGCCAGGAGCCCTGATGACCCCTCTGTTGGCCAGGAGCCCTGGTGACCCCTCTGTTGGCCAGGAGCCCTGGTGACCCTCTGTTGGCCAGGAGCCCTGATGACCCCTCTGTTGGCCAGGAGCCCTGATGACCCCTCTGTTGGCCAGGAGCCCTGATGACCCCTCTGTTGGCCAGGAGCCCTGGTGACCCCTCTGTTGGCCAGGAGCCCTGGTGACCCCTCTGTTGGCCAGGAGCCCTGGTGACCCCTCTGTTGGCCAGGAGCCCTGATGACCCCTCTGTTGGCCAGGAGCCCTGATGACCCCTCTGTTGGCCAGGAGCCCTGGTGACCCCTCTGTTGGCCAGGAGCCCTGGTGACCCCTCTGTTGGCCAGGAGCCCTGATGACACCTCTGTTGGCCAGGATCCAGGTTTCTGAGCCCTGACTGCTTCCGAAGCTGCAGGAGAAACACACACCCTCACACCCTGCCTGCCATCTCACTCTGCAGGCTGACGGTTGATGGATGTGTCTGGTCTTAACCCTTATATCTAGACTGTCTGGTCTTAGCCCTTATATCTAGACTGTCTGGTCTTAACCCTTATATCTAGACTGTCTGGTCTTAGCCCTTATATCTAGACTGTCTGGTCTTAACCCTTATATCTAGACTGTCTGGTCTTAACCCTTATATCTAGACTGTCTGGTCTTAGCCCTTATATCTAGACTGTCTGGTCTTAGCCCTTATATCTAGACTGTCTGGTCTTAACCCTTATATCTAGACTGTCTGGTCTTAACCCTTATATCTAGACTGTCTGGTCTTAGCCCTTATATCTAGACTGTCTGGTCTTAGCCCTTATATCTAGATAGCAGAGCGCCTGGTGGCATCCTGCTGAGATCAAGCCCCAGTATTCAGAATATTTAAAGCATGCAAGTAAGAGTGTTTGGCATTTTATGTAAATTAATAAAAACGTACCTCTCACCTTCATTTATCAATGTAATGTGGCCGTTAACACTAGAATTAGGTCCATCTGTAGAAACACATTTACATATGACACTACCATTGTTGTCTGAAATAGAAATGTATTTCTACATTACCCAGTAAATCACCCAGTGATGCCAGAGTGGATGGGACGTCTGGGGAGTGAAGCATGCTGTGCTCACTGACTCCTCCCACCCAGCAGCTCCACCCAATCGTGTCTCCCGCTGGACTAAGTGAGCTCGTTATTAGCTACACTGAACCTACAGCTGTACCTTACAGGCTTCCATACATTTTACAATCAGTGCAATCAGTTGGAGTCCCTGTAACGAGGCCGAGCCGGAGCATTGTGTTCTCTGGCGTTTGGGAGTGATATTACCTCGTTTGGTAGTACCTCGTTTGGTAGTACCTCATTTGGTAGTACCTCATTTGGTTGTACCTCGTTAGGTAATACCTCATTTGGTAGTACCTCATTTGGTTGTACCTTGTTAGGTAGTACCTCGTTAGGTAGTACCTCATTTGGTAGTACCTCGTTAGGTAGTACCTCATTTGTTACTACCTCATTTGTTAGTACCTCGTTTGGTTGTACCTTGTTAGGTAGTACCTCGTTAGGTAGAACCTTATTTGGTAGTACCTCGTTAGGTAGTACCTCGTTTGGTAGTACCTCGTTTGGTTGTACCTTGTTAGGTAGTACCTCGTTAGGTAGAACCTTATTTGGTAGTACCTCGTTAGGTAGTACCTCGTTTGGTAGTACCTCGTTTGGTTGTACCTCGTTAGGTAGTACCTCATTTGGTAGTACCTCATTTGGTTGTACCTCGTTAGGTAGTACCTTGTTTGGTAGTACCTCATTTGGCTGACAGGCTTCGTGAACAAAAGTGCAGCTTCAAAATGATGACCTTTGGCTCTCCTCGAACCTCCTTGTCCACATATGTTATTTCTACCTTTGTATGGCAGTGCAGTGCTGAATTATGAATGAATGGAGCTGTATTACAGTGAGTCCTCATGCCCATGGGCCT
>JAGXOD010000059.1:737500-770000 GCA_020368025.1 Brachyhypopomus occidentalis
GAAACAAGCATGAAAGTCTTGGCAGCAGTATAAAAGATCAAACTACTGGTCTATATTTAAAGATCAAACTAGTGGTCTATATTTAAAGATCAAACCAGTAGTCTATATTTAAAGCGTTTTGCATGAGCCAGGATGACCTACATCTTTATCTGCAGGTGGGAATTGTTGAACCGCCCCAGGCAGCTAGCAGCTGTCTCAGGCTTAGGAGTCACAGACACACCTGTAACCTGACCAACAGTAACAGACACACCAGTAACCAGACCACCAGTCACAGACACACCAGTAACCAGACCAGCAGTCACAGACACACCTGTAACCAAACAAGAGCAAATCATGCCAGTGTAAAACTTCAGCTGTCTCTGGGTGGTCTGTGTTATTAGAATAGCACTGATGGATTGCAAAAAACTCACATCTCTAAATAAATAACATCTCTAAATAAATCACATCTCTCCAATGTTCTCATTCACACAGACATACAGAGCATGAATGAAATAATGGAAACATGTAATTCAACAATTCATGTTATACAACAGGAAGTGCTGCACACAGCCACTGGTAAGCAGCAGAGGTGGGTAGGAACGCGTTACATTTACTCCGTTACATTTCCTCAGCTTTAGTAGTTTTTTGGAAAAAATGTGCTTGTGAAAGTAGTTTTAATATGAAAGACTTCTACTTTTACTTGAGTAAATATGTGGTGAGAAAAATGCGACTTTTACTGAGTTACAATCGGATTTGCCTCGCGCGAATGAAGCCGGTCAGTCACGTGATCGCATACGCAAACTTTCTCCGCCGGTAGCAAGAAAGTATGGCGACAGATAAACCTACCGACCATCCCTGGCCTCACATACAGCCAATGTTTACATTACAAACGTGTAAAAAGGACAGTTATATAATGCGCTGTCAGCTGTGTCTGCCAAAACGTGTGGACATTTCAGCCCACAAGAACTCGACGTCAAATTTGAGGAAACACGTTGCGGTAAGTTTGCCGTATATATAATTTTGACTTGTTTGTGTAACGCTATATCTCTGTTACAACTGGAAGCATAACTTTTGTATGATGTAATTATTAAATGTAACGCAGTGTAAGACTAAAAAACCAGTTCAGACTCTGTGGGTGTGGTACACACTAGCAATATATGATGATTTAGTTGAACCAAAGTTTGCTACACATTTTTTCTTCAATTTTCCATGATGTACTTTATTGACAGGAGACAGTACTCTGTATTTACTCACTACTTGATATAATCAAAGTACTTTTTTACTTTTACTCAAGTACATTTTTGGATGCATACTTTTACTTGAGTAAAATTTGGTTCAAGTAACAGTACTTTTACTTGAGTTAAATTGTTGAATACTCCGCCCACCTCTGGTAAGCAGTGATGACTAATGGCAGTACAGTGTGTCTGACAACTGAAAGCCCACACTGGTTTCATTGTGTCCGTTGTTTTCATTCTCTCTCTCTCTCTCTCTCTCTCTCTCTCTCTCTCTCTTTCTCTTTCTCTCTCTCTCTCCACCTCCTAGTTCAATTCAAGGTTGCTTTATTGGCATAACGATCAGGTACAAATTTGACAAAGCAATTTGTTTGGAGATGAACACGACGATAATGGTTCTCATCATTATACGTAACAATAATAATAAAAGTAAAAAAATGTTTTTTTTAATCAGACAGACTTGTGATGTTTGATCACGTGGTGACTTTGATTGGACTTTGATCAACAGTGCTGAACTGAGGGGACTGGGTTTAGGGTTCAGTAGGTCAGTTAGTCTCAGGACCAGCTGACACAGGGGACTGGCTTTAGGGGTCAGTAGGTCAGTTAGTCTCAGGACCAGCTGACTGGGTTTAGGACTCTCTTTGCATTTGTCTTTCTCTAAAATCAGGTCAGATTGAGATGGCATTATTGGAGTGTCTCTTTCTCTCCCCCATTCTCTCTCTGTTGGTCTTTCTATTGCAATTTCAGTGTCTCGCTCATTATCTGTAGTCTATTTTTTCAATGTTAAAAAAAATGTCTTCATAAGTTGCACAATACCTGTAGAAGACCTGTACCAATCAGGCAAAAAGAAAGTCTGTACAGTCTCAAAGCATTCAGCACAAATAATAAAAATAATAATAATTCTGCCGAAATTTGAAATAACTGTTTTCACACACAACATTTTGAGTCATGAATACTGTGAAATTACAGTGTTCCTCCAAGATTCACCATTACTGCAACAAGTATAATTTTCTTGTCTGTTTGATCTGTGTGCTCCTAGTCTGGCTTTGCAAGGAAGAACTGAGGTCACATGACCTTGCATGTGAGTGTGCGTTGAAAGACAAAGCGTAGGCGTTTAGAGCCCGCTTGCGTTAGCCAAGAACTGGGTCACACTGCCACCAGAAGTGTTGGCATGGAGGAGACGGCAGTGGGAAGCCAAGATGCTTCCTCAGCCAAGATGCTTCCTCAGCCAAGATGCTTCCTCAGCCCAGGCGCTACTTCCCTGACCCTCTGTGACTGGTAGTTGGGCTGTTTGCTGTGGCTTTGACCCCGTCTTTACCACGGTGAGCTGTTCTGACTGCACATGTCTCCTCTGGGAGGTGTTGCTGTCCACACAGATGGTGTGATAGCTCAGTAATACTTGCTAATGCTGTTTACTATTGGTTCCTATACTCATCTGACATCAACCATCAAGCCAGCAGCCTCAGCCACTAACTCATAATGTTCCTGTCGTGAATTTCAAAGGGAAATTCCAGACAATGATTTGTGCATTTCAGATAACACAAGGATGGAGAGAGAATACCAAGGCTCTATAATCCAGATTTGAATCTGCACACGGTTGCATTAGTACTGACGGGGCAGATGAAGGCGTGGCACATGAAGGCTCCACCTGGCTGCCTGTCGGGACCTTTCCTGGTGGTACCGTGGAATTGTCCTGAGCCCAGCGGGACTGCTGGCTCTGAGAGAAGGCTCTGTGTGCAGTGCAGGAGGTGGTGAGGGACATTCATCTCAAGGCTGCGATTTATGTGACTTTGATTCACATTCGACAGGATCAGTGTGTTTCACTGCTATATTATGAACTGAATTTGCAGTTAACCTGTGTCCCACTGCTATATTCCACACTGAACTAGCACAGCTAACCTGTGTTCCACTGCTATATTCCACACTGAACTAGCACAGCTAACCTGTGTTCCACTGCTATATTCCACACTGAACTAGCACAGCTAACCTGTGTCCCACTGCTATATTCCACACTGAACTAGCAGTTAACCTGTGTTCCACTGCTATATTCCACACTGAACTAGCACAGTTAACCTGTGTTCCACTGCTATATTCCACACTGAACTAGCACAGTTAACCTGTGTTCCACTGCTATATTCCACACTGAACTAGCACAGTTAACCTGTGTTCCACTGCTCTATTCCACACTGAACTAGCACAGTTAACCTGTGTTCCACTGCTATATTCCACACTGAACTAGCACAGTTAACCTGTGTTCCACTGCTCTATTCCACACTGAACTAGCACAGTTAACCTGTGTTCCACTGCTATATTCCACACTGAACTAGCACAGTTAACCTGTGTTCCACTGCTATATTCCACACTGAACTAGCACAGTTAACCTGTGTTCCACTGCTATATTCCACACTGAACTAGCACAGTTAACCTGTGTTCCACTGCTATATTCCACACTGAACCAGCACAGTTAACCTGTGTTCCACTGCTATATTCCACACTGAACCAGCACAGTTAACCTGTGTTCCACTGCTATATTCCACACTGAACCAGCACAGTTAACCTGTGTTCCACTGCTATATTCCACACTGAACCAGCACAGTTAACCTGTGTTCCACTGCTATATTCCACACTGAACCAGCACAGTTAACCTGTGTTCCACTGCTATATTCCACACTGAACCAGCACAGTTAACCTGTGTTCCACTGCTCTATTCCACACTGAACTAGCACAGTTAACCTGTGTTCCACTGCTATATTCCACACTGAACTAGCACAGTTAACCTGTGTTCCACTGCTATATTCCACACTGAACTAGCACAGTTAACCTGTGTTCCACTGCTATATTCCACACTGAACTAGCACAGTTAACCTGTGTTCCACTGCTATATTCCACACTGAACTAGCACAGTTAACCTGTGTTCCACACTGAACCAGCACAGTTAACCTGTGTTCCACTGCTATATTCCACACTGAACCAGCACAGTTAACCTGTGTTCCACTGCTATATTCCACACTGAACTAGCAGTTAACCTGTGTTAACCTGTGTTCCACTGCTATATTCCACACTGAACCAGCACAGTTAACCTGTGTTCCACTGCTATATTCCACACTGAACTAGCACAGTTAACCTGTGTTCCACTGCTATATTCCACACTGAACTAGCACAGCTAACCTGTGTTCCACTGCTATATTATTCCACACTGAACTAGCACAGTTAACCTGTGTTCCACTGCTATATTCCACACTGAACTAGCACAGTTAACCTGTGTTCCACTGCTATATTCCACACTGAACTAGCACAGTTAACCTGTGTTCCACTGCTATATTCCACACTGAACTAGCACAGTTAACCTGTGTTCCACTGCTATATTCCACACTGAACTAGCACAGTTAACCTGTGTTCCACTGCTATATTCCACACTGAACCAGCACAGTTAACCTGTGTTCCACTGCTATATTCCACACTGAACCAGCACAGTTAACCTGTGTTCCACTGCTATATTCCACACTGAACCAGCACAGTTAACCTGTGTTCCACTGCTATATTCCACACTGAACCAGCACAGTTAACCTGTGTTCCACTGCTATATTCCACACTGAACCAGCACAGTTAACCTGTGTTCCACTGCTATATTCCACACTGAACCAGCACAGTTAACCTGTGTTCCACTGCTATATTCCACACTGAACCAGCACAGTTAACCTGTGTTCCACTGCTATATTCCACACTGAACCAGCACAGTTAACCTGTGTTCCACTGCTATATTCCACACTGAACCAGCACAGTTAACCTGTGTTCCACTGCTATATTCCACACTGAACCAGCACAGTTAACCTGTGTTCCACTGCTATATTCCACACTGAACCAGCACAGTTAACCTGTGTTCCACTGCTATATTCCACACTGAACCAGCACAGTTAACCTGTGTTCCACTGCTATATTCCACACTGAACCAGCACAGTTAACCTGTGTTCCACTGCTATATTCCACACTGAACCAGCACAGTTAACCTGTGTTCCACTGCTATATTCCACACTGAACCAGCACAGCAGTGTGTCCACACCATTGTCTGATATGGCAGTTTTTTTCTTCACCACTGTTGGAAGGTGTGTTGAAAATATTATGTAATATTATGTGAAAATGGCTCCAAGACCACGTGGATGAGCACGTTTAGTCAGCTCACGCCTCTAATATGACGTGACCAGTCACTGTACATGTGCTCTGAGCAGAACTCAGAACAGCTACTGGGAGGTCACATGACTGTTCTGTCCAAATAAACATTTCAATGAACCAAATCTTTTTTTTAATTAACATGTATAGAACTAATTTGTACTATAAATATATTTGAATAGTGCTGATTCTTCTCATGCTGATTTTCTGTTCAGCACCGCCAGACTTGAGAAACTCAGTCATCAAATCTCCCTTCAGCCCCTTTACTTCTCAGTAGTCAAAACTACACCTTTAGCAACTAAACAGTTTTCTTTCCCTCTGTTCACACTGAATTACAGTTAATTACAGCTCTATTGGAACTGAATTACAGTTCTGCAGGCCATATATCCAGCCTTGTCATGGCTCAGGTAATGTGCCGTACATGAAACGCTTTTATCATATGTTTACATTATCATGTAATTCAGAGCTTAAAATGACAGTATATTCAATCAGCAATGTGAAAAAAGAATCCATACACGCCTTTGTAAAGCAGAAATGTTTATGATAATGTGTATTGACCAACGTGTGTTGTGTTGGCTTGTCAAAGACCATTCAAGAACCTTCATAACATTCCATTTCTCATGCTCCATATTTTTCCTATAAATTGGATTTTTATGAACAAGAGGACAAAAATGAAATCACACTTTCCATTTACACTGGTGATTGGTTTAGTCAACAGATCAAACTTTTCTGCCATGTGGGTTGCGTGTTGGGCATGTCCACAGACATCACTACACATGCCGCTGCCCCCTGGTGGAGAGGATGACTCTGTGCACTCTCCACTTCACACAAGAGTGAGACACAGGCAGGGTGACTTTACTGCAGCTCGGGTTCGAGGGTACAGAACACACACACTCCCCCAGCCTGCAGGTTCCTGAGGATCCGTGGCAGATATGTGCAGATAGCAGCCCCACGCACAGTCACTACTCCCAGCTGGGGACCAGAGCCACAGCACAGGCAGAGTCTACGGCCCTTATTGTCCTCGTGGGTTCCTGCTGCTTTGCATTCACATTTTCAGCACAAAAGGGATGTAAAGAGCCACAGGCCGTCCAGCTCCTGTGTGTGGAGCACGCGGGTGAGGCTGCACATTCCTGCAGAGAAGAGATTACACTCTCAAAGGGGAACTCCCAGCGTGTACACCGAGTGGAGCTCTTAAAAACACTCACTAACAAAGCAGCACTGCCAATAACATTCAGAAAAAATGCATGTTCATTCAAGGCCATATGCACTCTGCCACTGGACCTGATAAACATACTCGTTGCTACAGGATACGGTATAACCGTGGATTACAAGATAAGGTATAACCGTGGATTACAAGATATGGTATAACTGTGGATTACAGGATAAGGTATAACCGTGGATTACAGGATAAGGTATAACCGTGGATTACAGAATAAAGTATAACTGTGTTTTACAAATATTTTATAGTGGAATTGGTGGCGATGTTTGGCTGTGTTGGGACTGATCTAGTGCAGGGTTAACTTGCAGCACATTCTTGTAACAGTGGAGTAGAGGGTCCGTCTGCAGAACACCAGGTCTAGGGTTGTGTGTCTTTTTCTAGATGCAGACTGACTGCCCTGTGGATGCTGGACACCAGCCAAGCCCTCAGTACCCTGCGTCAGGTGCAGTTTACTGAGCAGAATGTACAGCTCTCTATGCTGAGCAGAAGCCTCACAGTTCCACACTGCAGCCCTCTGTCTGAGTAACACGTACAACAGCAACAAAACCTTACACTGCTCAAACCGCCAACGTTCGCCTCTTTCTAGCACCACCGCTGCGTTCTTTCATTTGTCCTCTGGGCTGCAGGAGCTTTGGTGACACCCTTCCCCACCGCGCTGGAGAATCTCAGCGCTGTCTCCAGAAGAAGGCGGTACTCTGGCAGCTGGACCACACACTGGTGATGCTTTAACAGCCTTTAACAGCACTGACTCACACACTGACCAGCGTGGACCAGGCCTGGTGCCTCCCAGAGTTCTGTGGCTGGGTGGAGGAGGACCATACAAGACCAGACCTTCACCCACATAAGACCAGACCTTCCCCCACACAAGACCAGACCTTTACCCACACAAGACCAGACCTTCACCCACACAAAACCAGACCTTCACCCACACAAGACCAGACCTTCACCCACACAAGACCAGACCTTCACCCACACACGACCAGACCTTCACCCACACAAGACCAGACCTTCACCCAGTAAAGATTTCACACACACACCTTTTCAAGCCCTCTCGTATTTCCTTCACACGCACTTATCAGAAGAATATATGTTCATGTGGCCCAGTGCACCTGGTGAGTTGTCCAGCATCTGGGATTCAACAGTGAGTAACTCAAGTTCTCAAAAAACACAGAATGAAAAATGAACTGAGTACCAAGATGGTCGTCACTGGCGAAGACTGTAAGCTTGGCACCGGAAGTCCTGTTGGGCTTTTATGAAAGGTTTTATGAAAATCTCATGCAACTCCAATTTAATGTGAAGTGATGTTGGTGTATAAACATGAAGCTGTCATTTATGAATATGTAAAACACTAATCAAACCACTGGCACCATCTTTATCATTATGTGCAAAGTTAAGGCTTGACACATACGTGCTGCATTACTGTGGATGTTACTGTAATGAGACAGAGTGTTGGGTCTGTCTCAGAATCATGGCCACACACTCATGAGAGCAGAGCACAGTCCAAACACAAACTACCCCACCATGATGTCACTCCGAGGGCAGTTGAGTGCGGTGTTGGAGTGGGGGTGTTCTCCAAGATCACTCTGACACCACTCCACCCACTCCACACATACGGGCTGGCGTCTGCTTCAGGTTAAAAACAGCTGTTTGTTAAATGTCTTTTTGCAGTTCCCCTACAGCCAATTTAACATCCAGTCACTGTAAAACAAAACAAAACTCTCTTGGTGACTCTCCATCATAAAAGTCACATTAAAAAAAATCATAGCAAAATGATCATAATGTCTAGATAAGAATGTATTATTTCAATATTTTCTATTTTTTTCATGTTGACACCATGCTGAAACCATTTTTGTTGTCACAGCAATTTTGCCACATTTGCTATCTGCACATTTAAAGCCACGTGAACATGTGCATGTATAAAGGGTTAGCAGGCTGGATTAAACAGCACTGCTCCCGTCAACACCAGATCAGCAATTAACCTGTCTGAGTGTTGCTTCACATGTAAACGGCTGGGAGGAGACAGGTTGCGTGGAGACAGACAGGTTGCGTGGAGACAGACAGGTTGCGTGGAGACAGACAGGTTGCGTGGAGACAGACAGGTTGCGTGGAGACAGGTTGCGTGGAGACAGACAGGTTGCGTGGAGACACACAGGTTGCGTGGAGACAGGTTGCGTGGAGACAGACAGGTTGCGTGGAGACAGACAGGTTGCGTGGAGACAGAGACAGGTTGCGTGGAGACAGACAGGTTGCGTGGAGACAGAGACAGGTTGCGTGGAGACACACAGGTTGCGTGGAGACACACAGGTTGCGTGGAGACAGAGACAGGTTGCGTGGAGACACACAGGTTGCGTGGAGACACACAGGTTGCGTGGAGACAGACAGGTTGCGTGGAGACAGACAGGTTGCGTGGAGACAGACAGGTTGCGTGGAGACAGACAGGTTGCGTGGAGACAGACAGGTTGCGTGGAGACAGACAGGTTGCGTGGAGACACACAGGTTGCGTGGGAGACAGGTTACGGAGACAGACAGGTTGCGTGGGACAGACAGACACACAGGTTGCGTGGAGACACACAGTTTGCTTGGAGACAGAGACAGAGACAGGTTGCGTGGAGACAGACAGGTTGCGTGGAGACAGACAGGTTGCGTGGAGACACACAGGTTGCGTGGAGACAGAGACAGGTTGCGTGGAGACACACAGGTTGCGTGGAGACACACAGGTTGCGTGGAGACACACAGGTTGCGTGGAGACACACAGGTTGCGTGGAGACAGACAGGTTGCGTGGAGACAGGTTGCGTGGAGACACACAGGTTGCGTGGAGACACACAGGTTGCGTGGAGGAGACGTGGAGACACACAGGTTGCGTGGAGACGAGACAGGTTGCGTGGAGAGACAGGTTGCGCGGGAGACAGACAGTGGAGACACACAGGTTGCGTGGAGACACACAGGTTGGGCGTGGAGACACACAGGTTGCGTGGAGACACACGTGGAGAGACAGTTTGCGTGGAGACACAGGTTGCGTGGAGACAGACACGTGGAGACACACAGGTTGACACAGGTGGAGACACAGGTTGCGTGGAGACAGACAGGTTGCGTGGAGACAGAGACAGGTTGCGTGGAGACAGACAGGTTGCGTGGGACACACAGGACGTGGAGACAGGTTGCGTGGAGACAGAGACAGGTTGCGTGGAGACACACAGGTTGCGTGGAGACACACAGGTTGCGTGGAGACACACAGGTTGCGTGGAGATGGCTGCCTGCTTCCTGTCTCTGATTCCCACCCATCATTTTTGCTTTCATTTGAACTGCTATTGCTCTTTAAATGGTGTGAAAGTGAGGGCTAACAAGCATACTGAGGTGGTTTCAGAGCCTTTTAAGTATGGGACAAGATAGCAGTGCATCTCTGTGTGTTTGTCTCTTAGAGCTGAGCTACAGGCCCACATGTTGAGAGAACAGAAAACCGAATTATCTGCACGTCAAACATGTCGCTCCTCATTCTCTGCTTCTTCGCCTGGTTCTGCTTCCTGGAGGCCTCTGCCAGTCACACCTGGTTTCTGTCTGATGGCTCGTTCACACACGACCAAACCTTCCCCCCCCAATAAGTCATGCTTCACCTCCAGGGCCCCCCAGTGTGCTTTAACCCAGTCTGATGCTTCATCTTACCTTGCTAGTGAGGTCCAAAATAAGCCCTCACCTCCCCGACATGTATGATTGTGGAGGTGTAGGAAAATGTGGCATGACGTATTTGATTAAGTGGTCCAATCAGAGTGGGGAAACCTGGCGCTGACTATTAAGAACTAGCCTATCATCGTGAAGGCTTCAGGGACTGGGCAAGAGAAATGGGATCATCCCGCCTTCTGATGATTGAATCCCTCACGCTGGAATCTCAATGAGGAAGTGATTTTCCTCTCGTTCAGCATGGCCCACTATTTCTGAAGCCTGAGTTTATATTAATATGTAAATTCAATCAAACCAACGTCAATCACAATATAAACTGGTTTCGATGCATAGCTACATATTTACATACATGATGTGTTTTCTAGATCATGAGTAAAACAGCCATGTTTTCTGATTCTTGAATGGTAAAGCTGAGAATGGGACAGATGTAAACAGAAGTGATCGGTTTAACGGTGCTGAGTCACAGTTTCTCGCTGTAACCCACATTATGTGTAAGTACCTGTTATAGTGAAAATACAATGCACAAGGTGCAAATTGCTTTTCGAATTATTATAAAATAAGAGTCAAAACATCAAATAGTGTAGAAATAAAACAAGTTCTTTTATTTAATTAGTCAGAAACAACAGGTTATTTGGTAGTTTTATTTTAACATGTCTATACAAGTGTAAAATGGCGATTTACATAATTTGAATGCATATCCTTAAAAACAGACCATGAAACTAATGATGCTAATAACAGATCTCTCTCTCTCTCTCTCTCTCTCTCTCTCTCTCTCTCTCTCTCTCTCTGTCTCTCACCATATGGTCATTCAGTCACACACCTTGCTTGGAAACTGGTGTTTGGGTCTAACTCCCAGCAGGAGAATAAAGGGAAGAGGTTTGTTATTGAGTGCTGCATAGCTCTGATTACAGTAACACATGCCTCCTCCAGAGTGTGATCAGTTATGGATTCACTTATTGAAGATTTCTGAGAATGTAGTGCTGCTCTCGGAGCTCATATGGTACTGATTGCACCTGAATTGGAAATGTAATGAAAGCAGGTGATGGAGGCGAGTGAGGTGTGAGGTCTGGTGCGTGGGGCCGGCTGGTCAGAGATCAGTTACCACCGGCCTCTCCAGCACATTCCTAACGAGCCTGCAGCTCTCAGACCTGATTAGCTCCACTCTCAGCGTTCACCTGCTAATGCAGTCGCTCTCACTCCATCACCTCTGGCCCTCATTGGCTAAACAATCTGGCTAGCAGGCCACACACACATGGAAGGGTCTGTGCTAGGTCTCCAGAGGCAGCTCTAAAGCTTCCTTATTCCTGCACGCCATGCAGCCTGCTGTTATAGAAACGCCACGAACGGCAGCGTTTCCGTCCGTCTGCCTATGCTCCGCCCCTCGCTGTGTTGCTCCGCCCCTCGCTGTGTTTCGACTGCGTCTATAAGCTGTGAGAGGCACTTCAAAATGGCCTCCAGGCATGGAACCTGACAGGAGGTCATTTCCTGCCTTACAACAGCGCCCTGTCAAACGCAGGTCTATCCCATGGTCCTCTCTCTCTCTCTCTCGCTCTCTCTCTCTCTCTCTCTCTCTTTTGTTGTCCTGATGATCTGGTGATCACATGCAAGGATATCCTTTGTGCCTTTGCCCATTCAGAGTTTGTAAAAAACTAGACTCTGCACTTCAGTCTCTGCTAAATCATTTTCAGCCAGCACTGATAAATCCTTCTACAGTCCACACAGTTTGTCATCAAAATATGTTGCCTCGTACGGTCCAATCTGAACTCACAAAGGATATTTTATTACTGACTGCATAGTGGGTGTGGTAAACACCAACCAAAACTGTTGAATCATCATGTTACAGGATTTATCTTAGGGCAACGTCTGAGACACCCCTGAGGGGTCCTGCAAAAGCTTCTGGGCTCGAGTGTGGGAAGCAGCAGCGTGTTGTGAAGGCAGAAGGCCTGCACTCAATCATATAAACAGTGTGCTCTCAACTGGAATGTGGGGACAACACAGCCGATCCAATTACAGAGGAAGGTAAGATGCAGCTCAATAAAAGGCCTCGCGCAGACCAGCACCACTGGCCTAATGGGTCATTGGGAATGACTGATCTCTCCACGACCCACACTGGCAGGTGGAGCCTGCTGAGCCTTTAGTCTGGAGCAGAGAGCAAACACCTTTCCTCACTCCTCCCACCTCCTTTGGAACCAGATTCCTGGAGATTTGGAGACATCTGGGCTGGTTCATCGCCCATCACACCCTGATCTACCCTGATCTTCGGGGCTGTGCTGGAGAGGGTTGTTTACACTGTGACACATATACACACACACACACACACACACACACACACGTATGCCTGGCTAATCTCTTTCAGCACAGCACGGCGAAGGAAACCAGAATACAGGATTGGGGGACGGATTTGCGGGTGTAATGACTCACAAAGCCGCCTCGTCGAGCGTCCCCGCCGCCCGCAACCGGGAAGCGAGAGTGAGTGAGTGAGAGGCGGGGCGGGTGGGGGGGTGGGGGCGTGTGGGGCTGCGGTGGCGGACGCCATCGGCTGGTGAAGCGCTTGAAGCCCAACATCTGTGCTCTTTTGGGGATGATTTAGGAGCTGCTGCCACGTGTCCAGGAGGGAGCCGCGCTGGCAGGCTGAGAGGGAAACAAACCACACTCCCCCCATCAGCCCATCTGCCGCGCCGCCAGCACACGGGCCGCACAAACTCCCTCCGCACCGCCGCCGCCGCCTTTGTCCCTGGACTAATGAGTCCCTCACACTAGAGGAAACGGTGCCCACTCGCTCCCTCCACTCTGGGCCGTTATCACTGTACACTCCCAGGTAGAGTAGTGCTTGATTAAGAGGACTGGTTCATATGGTGTATATGATTTAAAGCAGTGATTTATGTTTAAGCGTCCCTCTCTTGGGTTTGACATGTCCAGCGGATCTAGGAACAACCCCCTCCTGTCCCTCCCCTCCTGTCCCTGTCCTCCTGTCCCTGTCCCTGTCCCTCCCCTCCTGTCCCTCCCCTCCTGTCCCTGTCCTCCTGTCCCTGTCCTCCTGTCCCTCCTTGCTACTTCATCCTGGCTCGTAGCTCATAGCAACTGCATTTCTGCCGTGATCAAGGCTCCTAGCTTTGTTCTCAAGGTCGTGTGAGCGGGTCTGTGTGCGAGTCTCTGTGGGGGAGTGTTGCTGACGTCCACACAGCGTACAGGAGCAGCCGTGTGACCTTGGGAAGGAGAGGGGAGGAGAGAGGAGGAGAGGGGAGGAGAGAGGAGGAGAGGGGAGGAGGGGAGGAGAGAGGAGGAGAGAGGAGGAGAGGGGAGGAGAGGGAGGAGAGAGGAGGAGAGGGGAGAGGGGAGGAGAGAGGAGGAGAGGGAGGAGAGAGAGGAGAGGGGAGGAGAGGGGAGACAGGAGGAGAGGGGAGGAGAGGGGAGGAGAGAGGAGGAGAGGGGAGGAGAGGGGAGACAGGAGGAGAGGGGAGGAGAGGTGCAGCGTTCCAGGCCAAGTCATCTGACACCAGCAGGGCGCAGGGCTGAACTCTGGTGCCCAGTCCAGCTGCTCCACACACGACCAGGCAGCTCACACTGAAGAGCAGACCGGTCGTGTGATGCTTGTTTCCATGAATAACCTATCAGACCCTGGGGGGCTGGACCCTTCGCTGGTCCCCCAGTGTGTTAATCTAAAAGTGGCCTCATGTGGACGGGAAGGGTTCTAAAGCCACAGTGAGTGCAAGAGGGCAGATTGAAGCAGATGGAAGATGAAGCAGGCCAACCTGAGCTAGACTGATTAATCCTCTCACTCAATCTCTTTAGTTCCTGGTCACTCTCTGCCTCCTTTGAGGTCCTATAGTAAAAACACAAAAAACAACAAAGAAAAAATATAGAATACATTGCTTGTCAATCACAAAAGGCATATTACTGTACCATCATATGAAAATCATGTGTGACCATTTTTACAGTGTAACAAGCTATGAGACTATGAGTCTTTACAGTGTAACAAACTATGAGACAATGAGTCTTTACAGTGCGACATCTCACTTGTCAGTGCAACTGGGCTGTTTTTACATTGTGACTGTAGTGTGACTGTAATGTGACTGGCCTGTCTGCAGTATATAGTGCACCTTACAGTGTCCTTAAGCAGTGTGACTGTATGGGCCGTATGCAGGAGCAATTATTGAGCTCAGCGTGGACTTAACGGAAGACAAACACAAGGGGAGGAGGCACAATAGGAGGCGAGAGACAATGGTAAAGGGAAGAGGTTGAGAGCTTCGGTGAGGAGTAGAAAGCTTTGCTGTCACCATGACAAAAAGAGGCGAGCAGGCGTTTGTTGTAGCGGAACAGAGGAGCGATTGTGGGGGAACCAGCGCACGGCACTGGGAAACAAAGCAGTCCAATACTGCAGCAGGGAGATAAGCCTCGCATGGGCTACAGGTGCAGCGCAGGAACGCCGGAGCCGCTCAGCTCGGCCCAGCTGAAGCTGATTTACTAGCCATTACCCTCACACTGTTTCTGGGGAACTTCGTCAGTGACTTCCCGAAACGGAAAGCTGTCCACGGAACGTGGCCGGGATTTATTCTTATAATGAACAAAGTGAGTGAAGACCTCAGCTTTGTTCAGGATCAGCGCTGAGATGTTCACCATCGTCTCCAGACATGCTCTGCGGGTTGACCTGACAGATGAAGCAAAGCAATGAGTGAGCAGCTCCCAACACCAGACACTCCCTTCTGCTGTGGGGCTTTTGTCATGCTGGTTAGAACACAAATGTATGCCAAGGAAATGTTCAGGTCTTTGTTCCAAACATGCGTTACAACGTCAACACAACCACAAAAGAGCAGAACGCTCCAGTGCTCTGTCCCCTCAGCGTAGACCTGAGGCCCTGCACTCCCCTCTGTAGGGGTTTCACCTGCTAATCCTTTAAAGTAGATATCATTTATTTTACCTTAATTATTAATCATCATCTAGTGTGTGTGTGTAGAAAGGGGAGGAGAGTAAAGCTAGGTTTATACTCGACTCCTCACGGCTGGCGCGAGGGTACAAAAATGACGCAATCGCGGAGGCTCCGCCCATGCGCGAGGGTCCCGCGCGCTGTCGCGTCGCGAGGTCGTGCACCTCTCCAGTTTTGTAACTTTGCGCGTGCCGCTCTTCAGCGGGAAGAACAAAGTCATGTTTGCAGGGTTCATACACAGGCTCGCGCGGTGTGAGGAGTCGAGCGCTACGGTCACACGCGAAAGTATAACAGCCTTTACAAGGTGGAATTCAAACGCTTGTACGGCACTTTCAAGGTCCATTTTCAATATTTTCCATCACCTTAAGTTTAATTAAGTTACATATTTATACAAATACACATATACTCGAAATTATTAGAAATAATTCGCTTTTTATCACATTTAAAGAGATGGTACCATGTTTAATGTATACTTTCAAAGCGCCCAATCATAACGTCTTCACGCCCTCTCGTTTCGCACTGGAATTATAAGAGGCTTGTGTTTGTTAATGTAATACAAGCGAACTGTTCGGTCAGATAGCTATTTGTTGTGACACGAAATAGTTACAATTTTAAGCATTTTCGAGTACTTCAGCCAAAATTCCAGCACTTTTCAAACCTGGAACAAAATGCAACACTAAAATTCGTCAGGTAAAATGTTCCTTACCCTGTTTTGAGGGGTGTTTCTTTACACTACCACATATCGTTACCGAGAACACTGCAGATAATGTGACGCGTCCGGTATAAACGCTTCCGCCCCTCTCACAGGCTCGCGCGGGGTGTGCGGACTGCAGGTGGTTTCATCGTCCTTCGGTAAATCTGTTGCCGCGGTAACGTTGATCAGTCGGTTGTTAGATTACACCGTAAGTAATGCGACTTTCAGCTGTTTGCTGTTAATCATACCAAAGTTCGCGCGCTCTAAATAAAGAAAACCAGAGAGAGATGGCGGAGAAAACCAGAGAGATGGCGGAGAGGTCTGACCTCCAGGAACGCCTACACACCCCTCTGATGACACACCTACCACCTAACCTCCCCTCTGATGACACACCTAACGCCTAACCTCCCCTCTGATGACACACCTAACACCTAACCTCCCCTCTGATGACACACCTAACACCTAACCTCCCCTCTGAAGACACACCTAACCCCCCTCTGAAGACACACCTAACCTCCCCTCTAATGACACCTCTACACTCCCCTCTAATGACACACCTACACTCCCCTCTGATGACACACCTAACCTCCCCTCTAATGACACCTCTACACTCCCCTCTAATGACACACCTACACTCCCCTCTAATGACACCTCTACACTCCCCTCTAATGACACCTCTACACTCCCCTCTAATGACACACCTACACTCCCCTCTGATGACACACCTAACCTCCCCTCTAATGACACCTCTACACTCCCCTCTAATGACACCTCTACACTCCCCTCTAATGACACACCTACACTCCCCTCTAATGACACCTCTACACTCCCCTCTAATGACACACCTACACTCCCCTCTGATGACACACCTAACCTCCCCTCTAATGACACCTCTACACTCCCCTCTAATGACACACCTACACTCCCCTCTAATGACACCTCTACACTCCCCTCTAATGACACCTCTACACTCCCCTCTAATGACACCTCTACACTCCCCTCTAATGACACACCTAACCTCTCCTACACTCCCCTCTAATGACACCTCTACACTCCCCTCTAATGACACCTCTACACTCCCCTCTGATGACACCTCTACACTCCCCTCTAATGACACCTCTACACTCCCCTCTAATGACACACCTAACCTCCCCTCTAATGACACACCTACACTCCCCTCTAATGACACCTCTACACTCCCCTCTGATGACACACCTAACCTCCCCTCTAATGACACCTCTACACTCCCCTCTAATGACACCTCTACACTCCCCTCTGATGACACACCACACCTAACCTCCCCTCTAATGACACCTCTACACTCCCCTCTAATGACACCTCTACACTCCCCTCTAATGACACCTCTACACTCCCCTCTGATGACACACCTAACCTCCCCTCTAATGACACCTCTACACTCCCCTCTGAAAACATGGTGCTTGGCCGTGCCCTCTCAGAGAACCACTGCATAAGCACATTTGCTGCTCAGGGAGCTACAGTTCAGCTCACAGGGGCACAAGCAGGCCAGATAAAGAATAAATAAGTAAAGGCTAAATCAGTGGGACAGTATGACGTGCTGAGGCCCAACTCCCATAATGCACAGGGCAGCTGGAGAGAGCAGGCACCCAGAAAAGCACACGCAGGGACAGGAAGGCCAGCCTGGGACTACAGCTGTCGCCATGGCAAATGTTGGTATAGCAACAACAAAAACAATACTAATAATAATAATAATGTTTTGTGTGGTGGAAGATATGTTGAGGTATGAGAGATGTTTGCCCTACAAATTCAACCAGTGTTAAAAAAAAATACAAAAAAAAAAGCTTCCAAACCCACTAAAATAAATATGAGTCAGAACTCGAGTGTTACCTGATGGTCTCGTTAACCAGGAACATACAGAAAAGTGTAACAAGATAAACTTTGACGTTTCCCCTCTGGAGAAGCGAATGTGGCGTCATTGTCCATGTGTGCACATATAACCTCAGTCTCTGGGGCTACAGTACGGCGCCCCTCACAGCTATTATACGCTCGAGTGGAGTGTGTATGATTTTAAACAGTGGTGAGGTGTTGCTCGTCATGGCTAGACTAGTGTATCATTCCTTGCTTGTGTGTTTGGATTCGAAGTCCCGTAAGGTTTTAGCTCAGTGTTTCTCGACAGTGCCCCCTGTTGGACTCCTCCGCCTTACTCATGTGCCTGTATATGACTCGTGCTACTGCTACATGGCTACGTGCTACATGGTCAGCAGGCGTTCCACAGCAGTCGGCATCCGTGTGGTGCAGTGCAACACCACCTGTTCTGGTGGTGTTTGTGATCCAGACGGAGCTCACACACACACACACACACACACCTGCTCGTTCTGGTGGTGTTTGTGATCCAGACGGAGCTCACACACACACACACACACACACACCTGCTCGTTCTGGTGGTGTTTGTGATCCAGACGGAGCTCACACACACACACACACACACACACACACACACACACACACACCTGCTCGTTCTGGTGGTGTTTGTGATCCAGACGGAGCTCACACACACACACACACCTGCTCGTTCTGGTGGTGTTTGTGATCCAGACGGAGCTCACACACACACACACACACACCTGCTCGTTATGCTGCCTGGCTGTGCTGACAGGCCGTTGGTTGGTGCATGTCGGGGCCCTTGGCTGTCCGTCTGCCCCGTATTAGCCAGCCTGCATGGGTACTGCTAGCTGTCGGTTCTTTGGCTCTGCTAGTGGGCCATATGGAGCAGTTTGGGTCCTTGGCCAGCAGGTGTGGATCCAGCTTGGCCCAGATACGCCTGTTTCTCACATGCTTTTGGACTCCTGCTCTCCTGTCCTGCTCTGGGAGATCTAGGTCCCTTCACTTCCAGGTCTTTTAAGCACTGAGCACTGTGTTATGTGATGAGTCATTTATCCGTGAGCTCTAGCGCTGCTCTGCTCCTGGGTTCAGTCAGGCTCCTGTTTCTGAGTCACACTTTGGGGGCTTCTTTGGTGAACAGAGGGCTTATTGATTTGTTCCAATGTGTTCTTATAGTGGCTGCTTCTCTAATGTGCCTGTGCGTACTGGCGCTGTGCTGTTAACCTGAGCTGTTTAGCGGACTGAGTGGCCCTTCTTGCTGCACTTGTGTAGCTGGTACCAGCTCTGATCTGTCTGGAGCTGCTCCATCTGAGCTCTGTGAGCTGGTCGACGGCCTCTGTTCTGGATGCGAGCAGCTGTGAAACTGCACTGTTTTGTACTCACTCATGTTTTATTCAGGATTATGTATAAGATGTTTGAAGGACATACATGCATATAATACATCTAGTGCTGATTGCTGCATAGACTCTATTTTTATAGGTCAGTGGATAAAACAAGTCCAAGCATTATAGCCTGTTAGTGTGTATGCATATGTGTGTGTACATGTGTGTGTGTCTGTGTGTGTTTGTGTGTGCATGTGTGTGTGTGAGTGTGTGTGTGCATGTGTTGGGGCAGTCATGGTCTGGTGGTTAGGGAACCAGTCTTGTGACCGGAGGGTCGTGGGTTCGATTCCCAGGCCTGAGGCCATGACTGAGGTGCCCTTGAGCAAGGCACCTAACCCCAACTGCTCCCCGGGCGCCGGGCTAGGGCTGCCCACCGCTCTGGGCACGTGTGCACCACAGCCCCCTAGTTATCACTAGTGTGTGTGTGTGTGTTCTGACTGCACAGATGGGTAAATGCGGAGGACAAATTTCGATTGGGGTGAAAATCACAATTGACAATGTAGCTTGAAATTAAATTAAAAAAAATTAATGTGCGTGTGTGTGTGTGTGTGTGCATGTGTGTGTGTGCATGTGTGTGTGTGTGCATGCTCTCTTCAAGCGGTTGGTGATTGCAGGTGCTGTTCTCCCTGTTGTACAATAAGCTGTTATCTGCTCCCAGATGCTGGTAATGCGTTTTGGATAAAGCAGAAATGCAGGGGCGGGTCCCAGATTAAGCGGGACACCCCCCAGTGCTTCACCCCCCCTCCCAGTGCTTCACCCCACCCCAGTGCTTCACACCCCCCAGTGCTTCTGAATGCTTCTGGGACAGGAGAAGGCAGCCTGATGAGGATGGAGAGCAGAATTTGGTTGGAGTGGCCGATCACACACGGGCCTGGCAGCCTCTGCTTGTTGCATCTCGTCTCACAGCTTCAGCTCCACATGTGATCAACTCTTCAGAAATGGTTTGATCAGCTACCTACCTACCAGAACCCTAACAGAACCCTAGCAGAGCCCTAGCAGAGCCCTAGCAGAACCCTAGCAGAACCCTAGCAGAACCCCAGCAGAACCCTAACAGAATCCTATCGTGAATGTCCATGGGAAGTGGCACCTTTATCTCTAAAGCACATAGGTGCCTAGATCAGTCCCATCTGCTGCCCCTCCACTCCCCCTTTATGCAGACTGAGGTGCGTTTGCACTGAGAAACTCCCAAGAGTCCCTGCAATGACAAATGGAGGAAACACATCCCAATTTATTTCCCCTGAATCCCCAGGGCCTGTGTGAGTGTGTGTATTCACCTGTGTGTGTGTGTCTGTCTGTGTGTGAGTGTGTGTATTCACCTGTGTGTGTGTGTGTGTGTGTGATCACCTGTGTGTGTGTGTGTGTGTGTGTGTGTGTGAGTGTGTGTATTCACCTGTGTGTGTGTGTGTGTGTTCACCTGTGTGTGTGTGTGTGTATATTCACCTGTGTGTGTGTGTCTGTGTTTGTGATCACCTGTGTGTGTATTCACCTGTGTGTGTGTGCGTGTGTGTTTGTGATCACCTGTGTGTGTGTGCATTCACCTGTGTGTGTGTGTGTGTGAGTGTGTGCATTCACCTGTGTGTGTGTGTGTGTGTGTGTGTGTGTGTGTGTGTGTGTGTTCACCTGTGTGTGTGTGTTCACCTGTGTGTGTGTGTGTGCCCAAACCCTGCCCCAGATGCCCAAACACTGCCCCCAGATGCCCAAACACTGCCCCCAGATGCCCTAACACTGCCCCAGATGCCCAAACACTGCCCCCAGATGCCCAAACACTGCCCCCAGATGCCCTAACACTGCCCCCAGATGCCCTAACACTGCCCCCAGATGCCCAAACACTGCCCCTGGACTTATTCTGCAGCCTCTCCATTTATTTTCTGCTACTAAAAACAAAAAAAGACCCTTTGCTTAATTCTTTAATAAGTGACTAATGCTCAGAACCGAGGATGCCAAACTAGCATAAACAGAAACAAAGTAAAGGAAGGATTAAATACTCTCAGGCAGCTTAATAGCCATATTTTTTACTTGATTAAATGCTAATCTTAGAACAGAAGGCAACTAATTACTGTGAGAAATGTGGTTGTGGAAGAACCCTACCTTGCTATGAGGTGTGTTTGTCAGTAACAGCACTGCAGGGGGGAACCATGTAATTACTCAGCCATTAAGAGGATGAGACCTAGCAGAATGCCAAAGAAATGGACTTTATACATAATTAGATAGATAGATAGATAGATAGATAGATAGATAGGATAGATGGATAGATGGATAGATGGATAGATGGATAGATAGATAGAAAGATAGAAAGATAGAAAGAATGAATGATTTGTGGTTTTCAGGATGATTCATGAGTGTGCTGCTTGAGTCCTCCACCCGTGTGTGATTTATTACCTGTTTAAAGGCCCATATCCTGGGCTTGGCAGATTGCATGTGTACTGGCGCTGAACATGTGATGGGACACTGGGCCCTCAGTGCTGTAGCTACGTCAGGAGCAGACACTGGGCCCTCAGTGCTGTAGCTACGTCAGGAGCAGACACTGGGCCCTCAGTGCTGTAGCTACATCAGGAGCAGCTCGCAACGTGTACACAGCACCTAGGGCACAACCTGCTGTCCCCTCCCACCCTGCGAATAGCTCTGCTATGAAATACGGTTCATTGTTATTGACATGGTCTCGCTTATGCAAATACATGAGTAGCTCCATGGCGATAGGCTGACTCGTAACTAGCCAGAGGTTTGTCAGGAAGCAGAGTGAGTAGAACTGCATGTGTGGATGGAATTCAGACAGAGCAATTTTCAGGATCACCTCCACTTCAGAACGGCTCGACCTGTAATGAAATGTAATTAAATCCATACAAAGGCCAAATGCCATTGCGCCCCAACACAGAGGCACAAATAACAGAGCAGGGTAATATTCAGCAGCGCTAGCTTAACCTCCTCTGTTGCATCACAGTTCTGTTTGAGGGCAAAAATGAGAAGTCTTGAAAATCTGGAAAGCAAAGTAAATTTGAGCTGGGAATGACTTTTAAATATGAGAGCTTCAGTTGTGACGACACGCTCTGCTTCCATGACAGGGGGGAGCGTTAGAAGTTGTGTTATGTAACGCCCCACAGCCCCACTGTTACTGACTGGGTGCCACTGCTCTGACTAGGCAACCTGGACATATGTTGTAGTTTAGTTCTACACCAGCATGCAGGAGGTACTGTGTTTATATATATATATGTCATTGGTCGTCATGTCATCGGTCGTCATGTCATTGGTCGTCGTGCTGTCAGTGTGCGATGCTGAACACGCCCACCACATGTGCAGATCCACAGTACAACCACAACATGGCTGCAGCGTAACAAACTCCATCCTGGTCTAATTGTATTTTTGCACATTTGCAGTTGAGTTGCATCACACACTGTAGAGCCACTGCACACGCTCAGCTTCAGGACTGTGATCTACAGTTGCTGTAATTGCTATTATCACTACTGTAATGTCCCCTCACATGATTGGTAGTTGATAATGTCAATCATAACCCAGACTTCTTGCTTGTGAAGGAGGCGAGCTTGTCTCCACAGCCGGCATGTACACACTGGCACTGCAGACATGGTGTCTGTTATCCACAGTCACACTGTCTGCTGATCTCTGGGCTGCTATCAACGTGTGCTATGTGCTGAACAGAAAGTGCCCAGCCAATGCCCCGCGGGGAAGCACACAGCAGGTCACCAGCAGGGCGGCGCTCATGTGTGTTTATGTGGCCTCTCACCTGTCTAACATCACTCCTGTTAGTCACGTGGCCTCTCACCTGTCTAACATCACTCCTGTTAGTCACGTGGCCTCTCACCTGTCTAACATCACTCCTGTGCACCTGCACTGTAGGACCACACCACCCATCTCTCCACACCACCCATCTCTCCACACCACCCGTCTCTCCACACCACCCGTCTCTCCACACCACTGTTTTCTTCATACCACTACTGATTCTCAATCAAGGTCTGGAAGTTCAAGCAATCTAATTATGGGGGCGACTCCCCAGGCCAGGACAGGGCAGCACGCCACACACACCTGCAGCACGCCACACACACCTGCAGCACGCCACACACACCTTATGTTTCAGCTGGATCTGACAGAACGGGCCAGAATACATTCCATCATCAGCCATTCAGTGCTGGTCTATCATGCCTTCATCTTGTCAACAGCAAATCTTTTTATCTCTTTGTTGGAGAAGGTTTTCTGTGCATTTGAGATCTTCCTAACATTAATAAGCAAGGAGATCGAAAGGAGAGAGAGAGAGATAAAGGAGAGAGAGATAAAGGAGAGAGAGATAAAGGAAGGAAGAGAAGCATTTTAATTGCAAGCTCTACAAATGGCACTTGCGGGTCTGTTGCTTGGTGAATTTGCATGTAAAGAGAAAAACAGATGAGGCCCTTCAGAGCAGCAGGACTGTGCTCCACCTGCTCCACCCACTCCACCCGCTCCACTCGCTCCACTCGCTCCACCCATTCCACCCACCCCACCTGGCCTTCAGGCTAAACTGCCTTAATTGCATCAATGCTATAATTATCAAAGTAATTATTTTTTTGACATTGATTTCATTCTTCTCTCTCCTCATCTCGAGAGAAAAGAAAGATGAAGAGAGAAACTAAATGAGTGTATAAGTTTAGTGCTTGATTATTCTGTTACACTAGATTTTGACACATAAAATATGGCCATATTGGCTGTGATTCAGCCTGAGAAATTATTAATATTGTTAAGAATTGCATAATTTCCAACAAAGCAGTGCTCATTTAATAACCACAGAATCAAACACAGCAATATATTCAAGCTGGGCGGCATGTTATGTGAGAGGCAGCACTTGTGTTTTTAAAAATGAGTCTGCAGCACCATAAATCACCTAATCTGGAAGACACTGTGGTCATGCAATTACACACTCCACCTGTCAAGCAGAAAAAAAACAATTAAAAACATTTAATTCTCACTATCTATCTATCTATCTATCTATCTATCTATCTATCTATCTATCTATCTATCTATCTATCTGTCTATCTATCTATCTATCTATCTATCTATCTATCTATTTGTAATGCAGCACTTCATAAATAACTAATGATGGTTGCTGATATAAACCAGCCAACATCTCTCCTAACTGTGGAGTCTTTGTCTTCTTCTGCATTAGAGTGGCTGATACAGACGCCCTCACATCGTCCCTGCTGAAGCGCTTACCCAGAGTTCACCAGTCAATCAATACCACGTTACACTACTTTCTAATTTAAACTGCACTCATTTTTCAAATAAACTTAAATGGCAACTTTCTTGCATGCCACGTGTCCGCTGCTGTTCCCGCCGCCGCCGAGACTTATGGGGCTTTGCAGCGTGAACAAATGACACGCACTGTGTGTTGGTGTCATTATGCTGCACTGGCGTTAGGGATGTTGGGAAGCAGTGGCCTATATCCCATAAACATGCTCGTCTGGAAGGTGCCTTCAGATCCCACAGGGACCATGTTGATCTCGTTAGCACCCCCACCACCCTCAAGAGGATTTACTGAAAACTAGCTCATGTCTCAATTAACCCCCCAACACAAAATGATGTTGGTTGCATTTGATTGAGGTCTACTTTAGTTCCACTGCACCTTGTATCTGCTGTGTGTATCTGCTGTGTGTATCTGCTGAGGAGCTCAGAGACATTTCATCCCTGCATAGCTTCAAGAGGAGTCTTAAAACCTTCTTGTTTAGATCTGCTTTTAGTTAATCTATGTCTGTTGTACTAGGTTTCCATTTTATTTACTTTCTTCATCATTTTATTTAGTTACATTTTATGTTTGTTTATTAGCTTTATTTTATTACCTGTTATTACCTGTTTGTTTATTTTGTTTATTTTACTTCATTTCATTTTATTTATTTTTTATTATTTCTTTTAATCTTTGCTTCATTTTAATGTTTTGATTTATTTAATCTGTAAAGCACTTTGAGTTGCATGTATGCATGAAAGGTGCTATACAAATAAAGATTATTATTATTATTATTATTTGCTGTGTGTATCTGCTGTGTATATCTGCTGTGTGTATCTGCTGTGTATATACGCTACAGGCTTGCTGGCAGAACCGAAGGTGTTCCAGTTTTACATCTAGTTTTACATCCAGTTTAACATTCAGTTTCATATCCAGTTTTATAACTAGTTTCACATCCAGTTTCACATAAATCCTCACCCTCACCGTAACCCTAACTTTAATCCTAACCCTCACCCTCTCCTGAATCCTAATCCTAACAATAAGACTCACCCTAACCCTAATCCTAATCCCAATCCTAACCCTCATCTGCAAGGTTCAGCCACAGGTCTTTGTGATTAACATCGAGTAGACAGGCGGATGCTGTCTGTGTCCTGGTGCTGTGTCATGCTTACCCACAAGGCTCAGGGCAGTGCTCAGCACCCACAAGCCACCTCATGTGAGACACACTCACACACACTCATGCACACACACACAAACACACACACACATGCACACAGGCACCTGTTCCACATCAGAAGTGCTCTTACTGCCCATAAATCTCCCAAACTGCTGCTCTCCACGACCTCATGGGTAGTGAGTGATGTGCGTGTGGCATCGTGGGTAGTGCTGGATGTCCTGACTGAGATGGCCACACAGTGACTGGGGTGGGACAGGCAGCTCTGGGCTCGGTCTGGACAACAGAGACACCTGTGGGACGGCACCACGCTCGCCCACATGTGCTTCCTCACATCATCTTCCTCAGCGCAGGGTGGTGGAACGTGACAGCACCACATCATGTTTTCATGTTCATTTACCATGTCAGAGCTGGAGGGCTTGTTCAGCACCAGACACAAGTCACCAGGGGACTGGAGGTGTGTTTGCTCTCCCTCTCACACACACACACACACACACACACAATCACACACTCCCTCTGAGGACACAAATTTACCAGCTGTGCCAAGAGTGTTTCCTCTAGCAATGTGTGTGTGTGTGTGTGTGTGTGTGCTCACAGGCTGGCGATTTATAGGACAGACAGAAAGAGAGAGAATGAGAGAGAATGAGAGAGAGAGAGAGAGAGACAGAGAGAGACAGAGAGAGACAAAGAGAGACAGAGAGAGGGAGGATTTGGTTCATGTTCTCCCCAGTGCTGGGAATGGCTGGAGATTCATAACTATGTGAATGACACTGTGTGGCTCTGCAGACCAGGGACTCAGTTCACTACCTCACTCCCTCAACCTCACTCCCTCACTCCCTCACTACCTCACTACCTGACTCACTCAACTCCTCCCTCACACACACACACACACTACATGTTGTTGCCCCTAAGGGCTGGTGGGTCCTGCCCTGGACTGCACCCCATCCTACAGACTACAGGGAGTCACAGCAACCTCCACTTAGCAGCTGCAACACGCATGCAACCCACCTGCACACCCATAATGGCACACCACACCACTCTGCTGTGTGTGTGTGGTGTGTGTGTGTTTGTAGATATGGTAGAGTAACTGCACAGTAAAGAGGCCTGTGAAAGTGACCTTGATAGTCTTTAGAATACATTGGTGAATGCTTTCTCAGTGCCATGCACACACATGTACACACACACATCCACCCACACACACACATCCACCCACAGCCATGCACACACACATGTACACACACACACACATCCACCCACACACACCCATGCACACACACTCATGTACACACACACACATCCACCCACACACACACCCACCCACAGCCATGCACACACACTCATGTACACACACACATCCACCCACACACACACATCCACCCACAGCCATGCACACACACTCACACACAGAAATTATGTTTTCAGCACACAGACACATTAATGAATAAATACACATGAATAGATATTCACTCACCATCACAAGGTTCCTACTCTCTCTCTATCTCTCTATCCCTCCCTCTCTTGCTCCCTCTCTATCCCTCCCTCCCTCTCTCTCTCATTATCATTGTCCTGCTCTGTCACTGTCCTGCTCTCTGCTCTGCGGGACTTTTGACTTTCCTCCATCACGTGTTTTGCTAGCGGCTCTCCGACAGGGAAACATAAACCACCACTGCAGGTTCATATCGCCTCCACCCTCGTAATAACACCACCTCTTCCTTCTCAAGGTGGGGGAGGCGGCTTCACTGTTCTGCTTCACATGTCCGCGTCAGAGTCACGTGTTGTAGCTGCACCGGGGCAACAACACACACGCTGCCCTGGGGCACAGCACCTCCACCTGCCCAGCAGGCAGCTCCACACACACACACACACACACACACACACACAGCTCATGAGCTACAACAGTCCTTCTTCCACAGATCAGCGTCTCAACCCTTGTTTATTGTTTCATTTTCTGCTACTTTGTGGACATACAAATTGTAACAGTTATGGATGTTTGGAGAACAATGATCTGGTGGGGGCACAGGTGGAGTGGCACAGGTGGAGTGTGGTGGAGTGCAGGGCCAGGTTTGCTCCATGTGCCCTGTGTCACTGGCCACCTCCTGCATCCTGACGCTCTGTGGCAGAAGCAGTAATGCTGACGCTCATGTGAGACGAACTCTGCTGGCGTCTGGGACACTCGTGTCCCACAGCTGTGCTGTGAAATATGAATTCTAATATCAGCTCTACCTCTGCGTCCCTGTAAACGTATTAAACGTATAAAGTGTAACCAAATAACAACTTCTGCAGTGCAACCAAACAGCCAATCAACCTAACAAAGAAACATGTCTGAAACACGTCTGAAACACGTCTGAAACGCGTCTCTGAAACGCGTCTGAAACACGTCTGAAACGCGTCTGAAACACGTCTGAAACACGTCTGAAACGCGTCTGAAACGCGTCTCTGAAACGCGTCTCTGAAACGTTGTTTCATGCATCCACTATGTTATCAACACCCTCGACTTGAGCCAATCTACCCCAAGCTGAGGTTTTCTGCATGGCATGGTTGACAAGCCCTGCTGCAGTAATGAGGGATCAGAGTGGAACCGAATGGCAACCCTCCTGCAATGCTCATCTCACATTTCGGAGATGCCTCAGCGATTCCATTTGGATAATTAGGCCCCGCCCCTTGCTTCCCCAGTAGCACGGCTGCTTCCATGTGACATGGTTGCAGGTCAGTGGGCGGAGCCGAAGCGCTGGCTGTACCACCCAGCTGGCCGTCGGCGTGAGCGCCGTGCTGCTAATGAAGAGGGTTAGGCTGTGCTTCCGTTCTTCACTCTCCCTCTCCTCCTCTCTCTCTCACCTCTGCAGGCCCTGGATGCGCTCTGCTGCCCCCTGGCTGTGGCAGCTGCAGCAGCACGTGGAGGGTTTATGTGGTGAGTGGCTCCGTTATGCTGAGAGTGAGGCTGGTTTTCCCTGCGGGCTCATTGTGGGGATGTTACATGCTAGGCTGCGTTATTACATGTTTGATAGCACCATTTTCACTGATTGTCCATTGGCTGAAAGAAAGCGAGTGGAGAGAATGGGTGAGCCAGCAGGTTTGGAACCACTAAAGGAATCTTGGGGCAGAAAATCAGGAATAAAAACATCTACTCGGATGTGCAAACACACTAAGAGTGGCATAAAACCCCCACAACCCCCCACAAACCCCCACGGCTCCATTAAGACGTCTCTGTATTCTTGTTTCACATCGCTGCTTAACTACCATGCAAGAAGCCAATCTGTCTTAGCTTCACAAAGCATTAACCGACTCGCATGTAGAAAACAGAAGTAAGTGTTTAAGATTTTGTGTCATTTATGGGAAGCTTCCTTCAGTTCTGCAGTCTCTTTGGTCCACATACTAGAGCTTCACTCACGTACTGAACGGCAACACAGCAAGTCCTTCACACCCTCCACCCACATACAAGACTCACAAACACACACACACACACGTGCACACACACACACACACACACACACATTAGTAAGAGTGCAGATGAAAGATGAGTGTAGGCGTAGCAGCAGAAGCAGATTGAGTCTGGTGTCTGTTGTCATGGGCTTATTTACTTCAGGAAGTGATTCATGCTGCACCTGGACCACAGCGTATGTTCCTGCACGAGCAGCACTGTGTCCGTGACAACTCCATGTACTACAGCCCCGCCCACAGACCTGCCCCTCCATAGTCACACAAGGTCGTGAAAGGTCGCACAAGTTCACAGAGGTTCAGCAGCAGCACGCATGGCACAACCACGCAGGGAATCATGGGATTGCATTATTGCAGACCAGTTCCTCACATTGCCATGCCAACATGGTGGGCTTTCTTCCTGTCGCTCTACAACGTTCTCATGCACAAAGTCTGAGAGATGGAGAGAAGCCAGTCCACAGTAGTGCCAGTGCACCCAGAGAGATAAGGGTGGTGTGGGGACATGAGCCAGCACTCCGCCTAGAAGCACTGGTAATGCTGCGAGCACTGGGGGCACTGGGGGCACTGGGAGGACTGGTGCAGTGTGCAGTGTCGGAGACTGATATCCTGGCCAGTGAGGATGTCTGTGGCTTGGGTATTAAATATATACATATTAACCCAAAGAAAATAAATCTTGCTGGCATAAAAAGCATTATTTTAATACACTATAATATTACCATAAAAAAAGCATTAACCCTGGGTCTGAATGAAAGCATGTCATAAAGTATAATGTGCATGACGATCAGTGGTGACTTTGTTGTCAGAGAGAAATGGAACAACATCGCCAGCATGTCTAATATCATACAGTAGGTACACGTGAAGCTAGAAAGACAAGCAGGGACCCCTCACGCCTGCACATGCAGCACACGCAGCACACGCAACACACGCAGCACACGCCTGCACATGTAGCACACTCAGCACACGTAGCACATGTAGCACATGCCTGCACATGTAGCACACACACATGCACACGCAGCACACGCCTGCACACGCAGCACACGCCTGCACATGTAGCACACTCAGCACACGTAGCACACGTAGCACATGTAGCACATGCCTGCACATGTAGCACACACACATGCACACGCAGCACACGCCTGCACACGCAGCACACGCCTGCACACGCAGCACACGCCTGCACATGTAGCACACTCAGCACACGTAGCACACGTAGCACATGCACACGCAGCACACGCACATGCAACACATGCACACGCAGCACACGCAGCACACACACACATCTGCATACGCAGCACACACAGCACACGCACACGCAGCACACACACACACACACACACCTGCACACACACACACACACTCTTGCCTGCCGCACTCCCAGACTTGAATCCTCGAATGGTTGGACATGATTAATAATGCAGCACTCAGAGCAGAATCGGTGCAATTTAACAAGAGTGCTTCTCTTTGAAAGCAGACATCAAATGTATGGAATAAGATTGAATTATCTTTGTTGTTTTTTAGAACTGAGTATAACCCTTCATCAACACATAAAACGCCAATACTGTTTTTACTGTTGTTTACCCTCCTTTCTGTGCCAGACCACAGCATTATCTGTTCAGTAAAGCACAGACTCTTTCTGCTGCTCTCGTTGGTACAGGCCTGTTTTAGCTGTGTAATAAATCACAGCTGATGCAAGTCAGAATCTCCAGACACACCATGTTTATCCCTTATTTGTCATTTTCCTTTTACTATCTGAACTATTTTATCTGTCTCATCACATAGGAACCCACTTTTTCTCTGGGCTTTTAGTTGAAATGTTTCTCTCTCTCTGTCTGTCTCTCTCTCTCTCTCTCTCTCTCTCTCTCAATGAGGCCTTCATCAAGCACATCACCTTTTCCACAAGAGGTTTTATTTGTAGTTCACAGCTCACTGCCATTCTGGATGTGTGTGTGGGATCTTCCCCGTGAGCTGCCCTCCACATCTGCCCCAGCAGGACGCCGGTGCTGCTGGGGTCGCCCTGCACACAGGAAGGGCATGAGGGGGAGGCAGGATCCATCCGTCTGCCACTCAGAAGGGATGAGGTCATAGTGGGTCGCCCAGAAATACATCCCCCCCGTGTTTGCAGTAGCTCCCTCCTGAGCTCCTCTTCCTTCTGCGGACAGGCAGAAAGCCGGGGGGAAGCTGCTAGATGGGCCCAGACCCACAGCAACCCCAGCACATAATGTGTCTTTGTGCAGGAGTGAGACAGATCCTGGCACATCATCCTGACACCACCTTCATACAGACCTCCACCATCATACAGACCACCACCTTCATACAGACCACCACCTTCATACAGACCTCCACCATCATACAGACCTCCACCTTCATACAGACCACCACCTTCATACAGACCTCCACCATCATACAGACCACCACCTTCATACAGACTACCACCTTCATACAGACCTCCACCTTCATACAGACCCCCACCTTCATACAGACCACCACCTTCATACAGACCTCTACCTTCATACAAAAATAACAAAATACCATGAGAACATGATAAGAAATCATATACTGAAAGTTATGATTGGTTAACATATGTTTGCTTCACCTTGCAGTAAAATACATGTAGGCAGGGTGTGTGTGTTCCTGTGATGACCACACTTTGACATGCAAAGCACTCAAGCTGCGCTGGTGAAGATGGCTGTGGAGTTTAGCACATCAGATCTACAGCAGGTCTATCACCCTGCAGAACAACACACAAGCAATATACGCACTCAAAGTGCATTAAAGAGATGGACATTAACACACACACACACACACAGTGTATCACACCCACACTAACACAGTGCACCACACCCACACTAACACATCCTCCACTGTCTTACTCTCTCATGCTTTCTGTCATGTATTTGTGTGTGCGTGTGTGTGTGTGTGTGTGTGTGTGAGAGAGAGAGAGAGAGTGTGTGTGTGTGTGTGTGTGTGTGTGTGTGTGTGTGTGAGAGAGAGAGAGAGACAGTGTGTGTGTGTGAGAGTGAGAGAGAGAGAGAGAGTGAGAGAGAGAAGAGAGTGAGAGAGAGAGAGAGAGAGAGAGAGAGAGAGAGAGAGAGGGAGAGAGAGAGGGAGAGAGAGAGAGAGGGAGAGAGAGAGAGAGAGAGAGAGAGAGAGAGAGAGAGAGAGAGAGAGAGAGAGAGAGAGAGAGAGAGAGAGAGAGAGAGAGAGAGAGAGAGAGAGAGAGAGAGAGAGAGAGTACTCCTGCAGTCATTAAGCTGATCTACTTTCCTCTCTCTCTCCCTCCTATGCATTTTCAGCCTGCTTGTTCTTCACACAATTAGAGAGCATTACCTACAGTGCCTGCTGGAGCACACACACACACACACACACACACACACACACTGCTACAGAGAGTGGATGAGATAAAGGGGACTGTGTGTGTGTGTGTGTGTGTGTGTGTGTGTGAGTGTGTGTGTGTGTGTGTGTGTGTGTGTGTGTGTGTGTGTACTGTATAACTATATCTAATGTAGTTTGGGTCCCGAGTAAATTCAGTCATGTGGTCTGACTTATATGATAAGAGTT
>JAGXOD010000059.1:775000-880000 GCA_020368025.1 Brachyhypopomus occidentalis
GCAGTCTACAGGATTTGTGGAGGTGGTCTACAGACTGTGCGGTCTACAGGATGTGTGCAGGTAGTCTACAGACTGTGTGCAGTCTACAGGATGTGTGCAGGTAGTCTACAGACTGTGTAGTCTACAGGATGTGTGCAGGTCATCTACAGACTGTGTGCAGTCTACAGAATGTGTGCAGGTAGTCTACAGACTGTGTGCAGTCTACAGGATGTGTGCATGTAGTCTACAGACTGTGTGTAGTCTACAGGATGTGTGCAGGTGGTCTACGGACTGTGTGCAGTCTACAGGATGTGTACAGGAGGTCTACAGACTGTGTGCAGTCTACAGGATGTGTACAGGAGGTCTACAGACTGTGTGCAGTCAGTCTACAGACTGTACAGTCTACAGCGAGCACATGCACCCAGGCTGCAGGAACTGATTCAGTTCTCCAGAGGATGGAGAATGGTGGAGTTTAAAATCAATCAATAAATAACACACTCAATGCCAGAGTGCCATTAAAAGCAGAGAGAAAGAGAGAGAGACAAAGAGAGAGATGGAGAGAGAGGGAGAGGGGGAGGAAGAGAGAGATTCAATTAGCAGCATGATGGCGAAAGGGAGGACATTTTGTTTTGTGTGCTTTAAAAGACCACGTTTAGAGACCACGTTTAGAGACCACTTCCAGCACTGACATGGAGTGTGTTATTACACTGAGAGGTCACACCTGCTCTGTGTTCTACTGCCCTTCCTGCTGCTCTTCCCCCAGCTGCCATCACCCTTCTAGAAAACAAGGCAGTTGGTGATCTTCAGAATCACAGAACATGGGGTAATAGAATCACAGAACATGGGGTAATAGAATCACAGAATACGGGGTGATCAAAACACCCCTGCTGCTCTACTGTGTACTGCTGTACTGCTTGTGAGCGGACAGCACCCACCCTGCTCGGAGGGACCCTGCTCTCTGGTTGGAGGGACCCTGCTCTCTGCTTGGAGGGATCCTGCTCTCTGGTTGGAGGGATCCTGCACTCTGCTTGGCGGGATCCTGCTCTCTGGTTGGAGGGATCCTGCTCTCTGGTTGGAGGGACCCTGCTCTCTGGTTGGAGGGATCCTGCTCTCTGGTTGGAGGGATCTCGCTCTCTGGTTGGAGGGATCTCGCTCTCTTGTTGGAGGGATCCTGGACTCTGGTTGGCGGGATCCTGCTCTCTGGTTGGAGGGACCCTGCTCTCTGGTTGGAGGGATCCTGCTCTCTGGTTGGAGGGATCTCGCTCTCTGGTTGGAGGGATCTCGCTCTCTTGTTGGAGGGATCCTGCACTCTGGTTGACGGGATCCTGCTCTCTGGTTGGAGGGATCCTGCTCTCTGGTTGGAGGGATCTCGCTCTCTGGTTGGAGGGATCTCGCTCTCTTGTTGGAGGGATCCTGCTCTCTGGTTGGAGGGATCCTGCTCTCTGGTTGGAGGGATCCTGCTCTCTTGTCGGAGGGATCCCGCTCTCTGGTTGGAGGCTCTTCTCCAGCTCCTGCTTGTTTTATGATATTTCAATGATCTTGATGACGTGTGTGCACGAGCGTTCACTAGTGGCTGAGTGGCAGACTGAGTTTTTGGAGCAGGTTCAGAGAAAAGGCTGGTTTGCTTCAGACAGACAGGTTTGATCAAAGAGGGGTGCTAAGAGCTGTCGGCAGCTGGGAGCATGCTACCTGCCCCACTGGCCACAGATCACACCACGCTAATCCATTTATTTATCTGATTTAGTCAAGAGTGAGTGGTTTAACCTTTTAGATATGAACATATTTCATAGGGCATCAGTTAGAGTTAGTGAGCCACATTCAGTGGGAGACTGATAGACACTGGCCTGTCTGTCACATGCAATCTAGGCGGCTGGAATTGTCTTTACTGAGACTCTTCATATTTCTTCTCTTTATTGTTCTTATAACCGTCTCCCTTCCTCCACGCCTGTCTCCCTACCTGTCTCCCTACCTGTCTCCCTCCCCCAGCACCTCCCCCTGGATTCCACGATATCAGCCTCTCTCTCTCTTTTGTTTACACATCTTCAAGCTCTCATACTCTTTCTCAGAAAGACACACACACGCATACGCACACACGTGTACACACACTTATTGTGTCAGGTTGTTGTGAGGACAATAAACAGGATGTAATGTGGATCCTGTGTGCATGACGTCTGATGGACACACCACTGTTCCACTACAGGACAGGGACACGATCTGAATATTCAACATAACATGTTCCTTCTTCTCTTCATCACCACCCAGTGACAGTCAGGATGTGCTGGAACCTAATTGTGTTTGGCTCCGAGCTAATTTCAAGCAAAGATCTCCTAACAAAGATCTCCTAACAAAGATCTCCTAAGATTTACTAACTCCTAGAGAGACGGAGACTCTTAACGTAGAGAAACAGAGACTCAACCTAGAGAAACAGAGACTCTTAACCTAGAGAAACAGAGACTTTTAACCTAGAGAAACAGAGACTCTTATCCTAGAGAAACAGAGACTTTTAACCTAGAGAAATGGAGACTCTTAACCTAGAGAAACAGAGACTCTTAAATAAGGAGAGAACAGGTGTAGGTCATCAGCGCTGATTACAGATACTTTGAAAGCGTAAGGTAAGGCTGTAGCATAACAAAAGTCAGGGGGCAGACCACCAGGGGGCAGACCACCAGGTGACAGACCACCAGGGGGCAGACCACCAGGGGGCGGACCACCCCGAGTATCAGCCCTGACATCCACACAAAGAGCAGTTTCCCCCTCTCCTTCAGTGGACCAACCATAATGGGGTTCCAGCACACGAGAACTGATGTGCCAAACACAGACATGTCTCAGCCTAATGGCACAGTAACTGTGTGTGTTAAATTGGCCAGAAATAATTGGACAAGACCAGGACAAAACAAGTAAACACAAACAATAAGCAAATGAGCAGGAAAGCAGAGATGAGCTCCAGCTGACAGAATTCAGTCAGAATACAGTCAGAACACAGTCACCACACAGTCAGAATACAGTCAGAACACAGTCACCACCACACAGTCAGAATACAGTCAGAACACACCACACAGTCAGAATACAGTCAGAACACAGTCACCACACAGTCAGAATACAGTCAGAACACACCACACAGTCAGAATACAGTCAGAACACAGTCACCACACAGTCAGAATACAGTCAGGATACAGTCAGGATACAGTCAGAACACACCACACAGTCAGAATACAGTCAGAACACAGTCACCACACAGTCAGAATACAGTCAGAACACAGTCACCACACAGTCAGAATACAGTCAGGATACAGTCAGGATACAGTCTAGATACAGTCACGACACAGTCAGGTTACAGTCAGGATACAGTCTAGATACAGTCACGACACAGTCAGGTTACAGTCAGGATACAGTCGGTATATAGTCTAGATACAGTCAGGCTGTGAGATTCACCCAACAGAATCACCAGTGCAAACAAGGCAGGGAGGAACTGAAAAGAAGAGTTTCCAAACTTGTCATCTGTCCTCTCCCAAACACACACACACACACACACACACACACACACACACACAACTTTTCTTATAAGAGACAAATGCTGGGTAAAGTCTTTAGACTCACAGAGAGAAATCAGTGTCTGGTTCCTGGTCTCCACATAAGCAGTGGAGTGGGGGGTGGCAACTCCTACACATCCATACGAGATATGGGGAGGGGCAGGGGGAGGGTTAGGGGTGGGGTCAGCCGGGCTTGATTGATGTCCCAACCCTGGACTTCCATCTGGCAGATATGTCAGAGGAGAAGGATGGCGATAGACCTTATCTCTGCGGTCTGTCTCTCTGCGGTCTGTCTCTCTGCGGCCTGTCTCTCTGCGGCCTGTCTCTGTGTGGCCTGTCTCTGTGTGGCCTGTCTATTGTGATCTGTCTCTGTGTGGCCTGTCTCTCTGCGTCCTGTCTCTGTGTGGCCTGTCTCTCTGCGGTCTGTCTCTCTAAAGAATGTCTGTCGGCTATTGCGCTGGCCAGCCCAGCCTTGTTGAGACTGATGAACGGTCCAATCCCTGAACTTCTGTCATGAACCTCTCAGCATTGTGGGTGGATGTCTTCAGAACTGATGCTTACAGATGAAAGGCTTTCATTGGTGTGAGTAGGAGAGAGAGAGGAGTAAACAAGACGAGAGCTTTTGGGTAAATTGGTGTAGGGATGGTATGTTTTGGTACCTGAACTTTCACCTCATGACCCCTGCTGCTTCCAAACCCATGACTGCCTATCTTCATCATCACACTCCATCTATATCATCACACTCCATCTTCATCACACTGATCATCATCATCATCAATTACCTGGAGTGTCCAGGTGCTCAGCATCTCATCCACCCTTGGAAAGGGTGGAGCCATGATCACACTTGGGGAATGTTATTTTGTACCGTTTATCAGTCTGAGTGCCATTTCAGCTGAGGCTGCATGTTATTTGAGAATAATTAGCTCTCACTGGTGTTTGCTCTTCACAGACCTCCTCCATCATATCTACTTTGTCATTTCCCATCAGGCTTTGCACTTTCTGCAGAGCTTGTAGATTTGCTGCTTTCTGCTGGCTGTGAACTTCACTTGGATCCCTGATGCAGTTGTGAGACTGTATGCTGCACCCGCTGACTTTCAAGGTGACAGAGTTATAGGTGTAGTCCCAGTGTCTCAGCCCATCTCCCACAGACTAATCCCAATTCCCAGAGTCTAATCCCAACTCACAGAGTCCCAGCCCATATTCCAGACTCTAGTCCCATACTAATCCCATCTCCCAGTGTCTAAAATGATCTGCCAGAGTCAAACCCCAAATCCTTCACACACACACACACACTCATAAATACACACACTTTCCAACTGAAACAGGAGACTGTGCGCAGCTACGACGCGTATGTCCTTGAATCTAGCTTCACTGAGAATAGACTGAACACAGGGCGTACACAGACGTGTTACTGCTCAGCCTGCTTTAGCAAGGCTGCAGCTAACGTCAGGTGACACGCCCTAATCCCGCCCCCTTACCAGCCTGTGTGAGGCCTTCCTGCTACAAGTGTCGCCATAGCTACCTGCATGTTCAAATGTCAAAGTCGTACATGGTAAAAGAAGCAAAGACATAAGAAGATATGCAGAGAAACGTGTACTCTGTGAGGAAACCTACATCAGTCTGCCCACTGAATAATTAAGACAGTTTGTCTTTTGTTAGACAGATATAAACTTTTGCATTTTGTTCAAGGTGCACATGAAATGTGGCAACTGTCCCCTGTGGTGTATCCGTCCTCGACATGGTGATGTTGTTGGTGTTTATCGTGTGGAAGGGTGTCAGGCCACAGCAACCCAGTTCACACATACATGATCTTATCAAGTGACAGGCACTAATTAACCTCGCATATGTGGACCCTGATTCTGTGAGCGTCATAGCAGGGACTGGGAGAGAGGAGAAGAGATGGAGAGAGAGGTTTTTGTCTGTGTGTGTGTGTGTGTGTGTGTTTGTACGTGTGCGTGCATGTGTATTTTTAAATCCTTCGTCACATTAAGCTGTGTAGAGAGTGTGTGGGGTGTAGAAACACCCTCCCCGTCCCCCAGACTGGAGGGTCTTACTGGGCTCCTGCTTGTCCCTCTGCAGTAAGTTGGACATTTGTCTCTCTCCATGCTTCCTCTCTCTCGGTATCTCTCTCTCTCTGTATCTCTGACTCTCTGTATCTCTGTCTCTCTGTATCCCTGTCTCTCTCTGTATCCCTCTCTCTCTGTATCCCTCTCTCTCTGTATCCCTCTCTCTCTGTATCCCTCTCTCTCTGTATCCCTCTCTCTCTGTATCCCTCTCTCTCTGTATCCCTCTCTCTGTATCCCTCTCTCTCTGTATCCCTCTCTCTCCTCTCTCTCTGTATCCCTCTCTCTCTGTATCCCTCTCTCTCTCTGTATCTCCTGTCTCTCTGTATCCCTCTCTCTCTGTATCCCTCTCTCTCTGTATCCCTCTCTCTCTGTATCCCTCTCTCTCTGTATCCCTCTCTTTCTCTCTGTATCCCTCTCTTTCTCTCTGTATCCCTCTCTCTCTGTAACCCTCTCTCTCTGTATCCCTCTCTCTCTCTGTAACCCTCTCTCTCTGTATCCCTCTCTCTCTCTGTATCCCTCTCTCTCTGTATCCCTCTCTCTCTGTATCCCTCTCTCTCTGTATCCCTCTCTCTCTGTATCCCTGTCTCTCTGTCTCTCCTGAGAACGATCAACCAGACAGGAGCTCTTCAGGTCACCCTGGAGCAGTCGTGGTGCTTGAGTCTCTCAGCCTCTGCACCCCTGCCTCCACCCTCCTCTGTCCCTCCATCTCCACCCCTGCCTCCACCCTCCTCTGTCCCTCCATCTCCACCCCTGCCTCCACCCTCCTGTGTCCCTCCATCTCCACCCCTGCCTCCACCCTCCTCTGTCCCTCCATCTCCACCCCTGCCTGTGGTAGAATCAGAGTCTGATTATATTTATATAACTTATATAAGTTTTTCATATTTAGCTGCAATGTTTCAGAATTGAGGATGCTGCCAGCAGTGTGTGTGTGTGTGTGTGTGTGTGTGTGTGTGAGTATGTGTGAGTGTGTGTGTGTGTGTTGGGAGGTAAGGTTGTCATTCTCAATTTGGCAGTGCCCCTGTCATGGAAAACCTCCTCTCTGACTGTATTATTTCTGGAATATGTGTTATGCATTATGTTTGTGGCGTATCTGACATTATAATGATGGAGTATTGTAGAGGAGACCAGGGGCGGGTCTGCTCCATGTGATGTTATTGTTTATGGTTATCCATATTGCCAAGTGCACCATTCAGTCCTGAAATGTGAAATTATACTCGAACAAAAAGGTTGTGGGGGAATAATAAATTTTCTCGAGAGAGGAATGGAAATTGTGTGAGGCCTCTCACATAAATTGCCCAGAAACCATTATTTCACAAGACAATGGGCAAAAGAAGCTGTAATGTTCTCTGAAAGTAGCGCACGAGCCATCGCACTTGCAAATAAAGGAAAATTACATTTAACATATGCTAACAGCTCTGGCCTGAGAGCAGATCTCTCTGTCTCATCTCTCTCTCTTTCCATCTCTCTCTCTTCCTCTCTCATTCTCTCCCTCCCTCTTCTCTCTCGTCTCTCTCAAGATAGGATCTATCTAGTGATGAAATATGACTTTCGTTTTGATGAGGTTTTTGAACCTGTAATCCCTCACTTTCAGACAGTAGCAAAAACTAACAAAAAATTCTGTGTGAAAGGATCATTATAGTGTCTCTTACCTTGCAATCAAAATCTTTCTTTATTTGTTATGGTTTGATCATATTAGAAATCTTGAATACGCACCGTTTTGTCATTCAGTTTCCAGGGTTCTTTTCTGGAGAGTAATCTGGAGTGTATCCCTTCCCATCTGTCTCCCCGTCAGCAAACACAAAAGCCCTGGACCAAGCAGGCTCGCCGTAGCCTGTTCAAACCTGAACTGACACGTGGGCCTGGATGTTGATTCAATGGGCCAGTCCAGTCTATTGAAGTTCTGGACCTCTTGCAGTGGTTTCACATCACGTTAGAATGAGCAGGACATGGTTGGTCCTTTCAAGATTCAATTAAAGACATTTTTAATTGAAATCAATAGAACAGGAAAGGAGGGCTGAGCTGCTCAGAGACCTCTGGACTCCAGCACACGCACTGAGACTCCACTGCATTTGTTCCAACGCTCCCCACACCATTACACTCAGGTGGGGTGGAGACTACAGCCGTAATCACCACCACCCCTGCCAGCTCGTTACGGAACGCCGCCAGATAAACCCTCCAGGTCCCGGTGCTGCCCCGGGGGGCATGTATGTAATTATCACATGGAGAGAACCAGCGAGACCTGAGGAAGTGACAAAGGAAACAAACGGTCTTCAAGAGCAATGAGCAGAATGAACCTGATGACATCTGCCCAGCTAATGAGGACTACAGTACTGATCACGAGTACTGGACTTCAGTACTGATCATGAGTACAGGACTACAGTACTGATCACGAGTACTGGACTACAGTACTGATCATGAGTACAGGACTACAGTACTGATCATGAGTACTGGACTACAGTACTGATCACGAGTACTGGACTACAGTACTGGTCATGAATACAGGACTACAGTACTGATCACGAGTACTGGACTACAGTACTGATCATGAATACAGGACTACAGTACTGATCATGAGTACAGGACTTCAGTACTGATCACGAGTACTGGACTACAGTACTGATCATGAGTACAGGACTACAGTACTGATGATGAGTACTGGACTACAGTACTGATCACGAGTACAGGACTACAGTACTGATCATGAGTACTGGACTACAGTACTGATCACGAGTACAGGACTACAGTACTGATCACGAGTACTGGACTACAGTACTGATCATGAGTACAGGACTACAGTACTGATCATGAGTACTGGACTACAGTACTAGTCATGAGTACTGGACTACAGTACTGATCACGAGTACTGGACTACAGTACTGATCATGAGTACAGGACTTCAGTACTGATCATGAGTACTGGACTACAGTACTGATCACGAGTACAGGACTACAGTACTGGACTACAGTACTGATCATGAGTACTGGACTACAGTACTGGTCATGAGTACTGGACTACAGTACTGATCACGAGTACAGTACTACAGTACTGATCATGAGTACTGGACTACAGTACTGATCATGAATACAGGACTACAGTACTGATCATGAGTACTGGACTACAGTACTGATCATGAGTACTGGACTACAGTACTAGTCATGAGTACTGGACTACAGTACTGCTCTGTTCAGTGTCTACTGCCTGGTGTGATTTAAGTAGGATGTTGTTCACAGGCTTTTCATTACAGAGAACTACCGAGAGCTTTAGTCGTTTCCGTAAGGTACAAACACACACACACACATATTTTAAAACCAATAAACACTTGAAGGTAGTTTTTTTCTTCCACTTATGTGCGATGGTAAGATGGATGTCCCCATCGTCTAAGTAAAGTCTTTGAATCACTCTGTTATTATCTGGCTGCAAACATCGATCTAACAGGGCTCTGTGCAGGAGACAAGAGGTGAAGATTCAATCCAGTATTGATCCTAACAGTGTTTGTCTGTGGCTAAATGCAAATGTGTCCACACAAGGAGAGCGTTCTTCTCCTCCCGTTACCCAGACAACGAGGTGACAGCCACTCTCTCTCCATCAAAGACTCCATCAAAGAGTTCACACTCAGCCACTCATCTCTCCCAGCCACAGTTTGACTTTAACAAACAGATGAACTCGAAAACTTCTCAGAAAGTGCAGACGTTGCAACAATTCAACAAACTTTTCATAGAGTTCAGTTAGACTTTCAGGGCTATCATTTCAGCTGTGCAGCAGTGTTACTGTGATGGCACAAATATGTTTTGAGATATTGGTAAACTAGTGGTCAAGTTTTATTCTAAAAAAGGCTTTACGCCATTATAATGCAAGCTTTGTTCTAAAATAAGCCTTTATAGCATTATATTCTAAAATTATTTATTCTAAAAAAGGCTTTATAGCATTATAAGCAAAGTTTTATTCTAAAAAAGCTTTTATGGCATTTGTAACGCGGTAGGATTCGGGGGTGAATCCACCGCGTGGACTTTTTATAACTAATTGAACCCAAGAGCTTAACCACAGAAAAATAATGAACTAAAACCTCCACCAAAAGGTCTGCGGGAAAAGCACCGAACGAAAACACCACCGTAAACGAAGTACAGGGAAAAACAGGAAAAACAAAGGAACGCGGAAAACTCAACGCGAGGAAAAATGCAACAAACGAACTGAGGAGACAAGGGGAAGTAGCTGGTTCTCTAACCACAACGGTGAGTAACAGAAAACCCTTCCCAAAATAACCAACAGAAATCTGGATAGAGAAACAGGAGGGGAACACTTTAGAGCGGCCAGGGCGGCCCACAAAACACTCGAACTACAGAGAGACGAATCGTGGTGGTGATACACCAGACAACGCAACACGTTACCAACAAGAAAGGCTACTACATGCGCTTAGCGAGGAGCAACTTTTATTCTGAAAAAAGCCTTTATGGCATTATAATACTAGCTTTTGTCACATATACTCTCACAAATGGACTGCAATTTATGGAAGGATTTATTTCAAAAATGTGTTGGGTTGTTTTAAGTCTGCCAAATATATTTATAGATTATGTTAAGGGATTCGTAAATCATTTTGTGGTAAATAGCAATTGACATTTCACAAAAGTGAAAATGAAGTGGGAGAAGCAGGTGTGCTTTGATTTTTATGTTGTAAATCTTCACTATTGTTGTTTATTCACAGTGTAATACCGAGTTGAATATGTCAAATGATTCAGATTACTCACAATATGTCAAACGATTCAATTAGTTCACATTATGTCATATGATTCACTGAGTATTTCAGCTGAGTTAAAAGGTGTGCAAAAGCTGAAAGCGATTCGAGGAGGATTTCAGGAGAGATTTGACTCACTGAGATCGTTCAAATAAAGGCAATTCTGATATCTGCTATATATTAGTTATATCTGCAGTTATGAGTTATTCCCACTGCTGCTGTTTAAATGGCTGAGGTCTGACACATTCTTGCATTTGCTTATGTCTCATACACCTTATACAAGACCCTGCATATCCCAATGCATATATATATATACACACACATATATATATCGCGTCCAGCGGTCAGCGCGTTCTCTGTTTTCTTCCCAGCTCTTTCCCAGTTTCTCATATCCCTTCCATCTCTCGGGGTGCCACATCTATTTCCACTGATGTTTACTGCATTTGCTGCATCTACTATCACAGTGTCTGCTTGCTGTGTCACTGCTTGTTTATCTGTCTGGACCAGGAGGTTCGGCGGGTTCTGGGCGGGTTGTTCTGCACTGCTCTCTGGGGTTTCTCTCATTGGTCTGGGGGGTGTCCAGGTCACATGTCCTGCATGTGTTCCTGCATGTGAGAGGATGAAGGTTTTGTCCTCATCCTCTTTCTTTGGGCTTCCTGCTGTAGTAGCATTGCATTCGATTCGTTGCCCAACCTCACTGATCCGTGTAGACGTGTTCCAGACTCTTTTTAGCCATTCTCTGGTGTTTCTGAGGCACGCAGGTGACCTGCAGGGCTGGGGGTCGTCCTGGTGTTAGTCTGGGTTTGTCCCCCGGGTCAGACTGCCAGGTTCTGCATGCTGGTCATGTGGATGCTGCACTACAAGGTCCACTTTTATTATTATATACCCTACATATGATTATTATATACCCTATATATGATTATTATATACCCTATATATGATTATTATATACCCTACATATGATTATTATATACCCTATATATGATTATTATATACCCTACATATGATTATTATATACCCTACATATGATTATTATATACCCTATATATGATTATTATATACCCTACATATGATTATTATATACCCTACATATGATTATTATATACCCTATATATGATTATTATATACCCTACATATGATTATTATATACCCTATATATGATTATTATATACCCTACATATGATTATTATATACCCTACATATGATTATTATATACCCTATATATGATTATTATATACCCTATATATGATTATTATATACCCTACATATGATTATTATATACCCTATATATGATTATTATATACCCTACATATGATTATTATATACCCTATATATGATTATTATATACCCTATATATGATTATTATATACCCTACATATGATTATTATATACCCTATATATGATTATTATATACCCTACATATGATTATTATATACCCTATATATGATTATTATATACCCTACATATGATTATTATATACCCTATATATGATTATTATATACCCTATATATGATTATTATATACCCTACATATGATTATTATATACCCTATATATGATTATTATATACCCTACATATGATTATTATATACCCTATATATGATTATTATATATCCTACATATGATTATTATATATCCTACATATGATTATTATATATTCTACATATGATTACATGATCATTTATTCTCATATGACGTGCTAATTTGCTGCTGTTAGCTAGTCAACCTTAGAAATAAATAAACACTCTACATTTACAGCTAGTGAAGTACATTCAGTGTCCAACCCAGTCTGCATTTACACAGACATTTAAAGGACCTGCATATTTTTTAACTTTAGGAAACTTTGTTCATACTTGTGCCTCTTCACTGACCTGAATCATGAGCACACGGAGACCTGCACTGCTTATTCATCGAGGGCGTGTGAAGGAGACGTCTGAAGGTCAGGGGGGCTTTAGCTACAAATACCATCACCATCAGCAGATCAGTCGTGGGTTCCTGCCTGCCACCAGAGCCAAGCGAGTGTCCTCGGCTAGCAGCACTGAGGATAACTGAGCAGTCCTGTTGGGGCCTGGGTTAGGCTGAGGCTGACAGATGGATCAGGGGGATAGGAAGGTCAGTCAGATGTGCCTACAGTTTGACCTCTGACCTCTAAGAGGGACATGGCAGAGACTGATGGCATAGGAGAGAGATCACAGTATCCAGCCGCAGTGCCTTTGCGTTCGGGACACGTAATCACTGCTGTCTGGCTTGTTTTGTTATTATGCTTGAAATTACAAACTTTACATGAAATTACAAACTAGGAATTTATGAGAAAAGTATCTGTGTAGTAAGAAACGCCCTCCAGAGCTCTTAGTTTCCCTTAGCAAAAAGAAGTTTATTCAAGTGTACTATAAGTATACTTATTTTTTACTAAAACTGAGGAAGTATACTTGAAGGTTACTTTTTATAAACTATTTTTTAAATACTTAAGAATAGTATAGTGAAGTATACTCGGCTTATACTGAAAAGTATAAACAGAAGTCTAAGACTAAGTACATTAATACCCTTAGCAAAAATAAGTTTATTCAAGTGTACTATGAGTATACTTATTTTTACTAAAACTGAGGAAGTATACTTGAAGGTGACTTTTTATAAACTAAATTTTAGATACTTAAGAATAGTATAGTGAAGTATACTTGGCTTATACACAGAAGTATAAACAGAAGTCTAAGACTGAGTACATTAATACCAAGACTTACACTTGTATAATACTTACTATATCTTGCTCCAAGTGCATAATAAGGTCAAGTCAATGACTCATGCTTAACATTTAATGCAAATGTGCACTTTTTCCTTTCATTTTCTCCAGTAAGGAAGGAATTTATATCATATGTATTTGTTTTTGAAATGTGTGAAATGTTTGAAAATATATCAAACTTGTTTTCAACATTCTGTCTTGTGATTTTGTAAATGCATCACACTCTTGTGTACATACAGTAAACTTTAAGAATACTGAGACGGCGCCGGACATACAGATTGACAAGCCCCGCCCACTCGTCAGCAGAGGTTGCTGGGATATAGTCGAGAGAGACTGGAAATTATAAATAATCTGTTTAATGTGTGAGTTTGCATGTAGTTATTTTGCTGTTTTTAGTTATAAGTGTGTGGAGGATGCATATGTGTTTGTTCTGTGAGGAAAGCCGGGAGCACCCTCACTGTGATGTGGGTGCGGCTGGGTGAGGTAGTTGCCATTAAGGGCAAAGAAGTATTCTGAAAAACCTACGTGGATCTATCAAAGTTCATTTTCTAGCTGAGATGAGCTTCTCGTGTGAGACTCCTTTCTTCACTGCCACGACAAAATTTTAAGGAGTGTATTCCAAATACTTAAATTTTAAGCTATAAGTAATATGCCAAGCAAACTTAAAGTGAACTAGTGAAATAACCAATGTTTAACAGTATACTTAAAATATACAATAAAAATAGACTAGAAGTATATAACAAGTACAATGGCAGTATATTGATAAGTGTACTTGTGGTATACTTTAAGCATACTAGAGGGATATACCAAGTACATAGATGAGTATACTAGTTTTATACTATAAAGTGTACTTTTAAAAACTTAAAATGAACTTTAAAGTATACTTTTATGAACTAGAAATGTTCCAATTTAGTCCGAAGAAGTATTAAATTGGTATACTTTCTAGTACACTTAAAGTATATGGTCTGTAGTATACTTGCTATACTTATACTTATACTTAAGTATACTTAATAAAATGAACTTTACGTATACTACTTTTTGCTAAGGGTTCCCCTGCGTTTGTAAGGTTATTATGGGATACAGGATGTACTCTAAATTCCTCCATGTTTATCTGTCAGCTTGTGGACACAAAAAAGCTTAGAACACAAAATCCATTAAAATCTGACCCTAAATTTAACCTTTGACTTCTCTCTGACATTTACTGAAAAACCTCTGACAGATAACAGTGCACTATTCCTGTCGCTGCTTATCGTAAAGGGCAGGCAGCTTTACTGCTCCATGTCTGTGAAATTGGTCAGTGTGATCTGTCACATGGATGAGAGTGTCCTGATGGAGCCCGTGTGACAGAGTCCTACGGGAGAATCTCAGAGTGTCCTGCTAGAGCTGTAGGACTGGACACATGCAGGAACAAAATGAGGCTTAAACCTCATTCAAACTGACCTTCTTCTGTATGGGTTAGCTGTTGTAATTGGTCCTGCACTACTGTAATTGGTCCTGTTTACAGATTAACTGCACTGCTGTAATTGGTCCTGTTTACAGATTAACTGCGCTGTTGAAATTGGTCCTGTTTACAGATTAACTGCGCTGTTGTAATTGGTCCTGCGCTGCTGTAATTGGTCCTGTTTACAGATTAACTGCGCTGTTGTAATTGGTCCTGTTTACAGATTAACTGCGCTGTTGTAATTGGTCCTGCGCTGCTGTAATTGGTCCTGTTTACAGATTAACTGCGCTGTTGTAATTGGTCCTGCACTGCTGTAATTGGTCCTGTTTACAGATTAACTGCACTTCTGTAATTGGTCCTGTTTACAGATTAACTGCGCTGCTGTAATTGGTCCTGTTTACAGATTAACTGCGCTGTTGTAATTGGTCCTGCACTGCTGTAATTGGTCCTGTTTACAGATTAACTGCACTGCTGTAATTGGTCCTGTTTACAGATTAACTGCACTGCTGTAATTGGTCCTGTTTACAGATTAACTGCGCTGCTGTAATTGGTCCTGTTTACAGATTAACTGCGCTGTTGTAATTGGTCCTGTTTACAGATTAACTGCGCTGTTGTAATTGGTCCTGCGCTGCTGTAATTGGTCCTGTTTACAGATTAACTGCGCTGTTGTAATTGGTCCTGCACTGCTGTAATTGGTCCTGTTTACAGATTAACTGCACTGCTGTAATTGGTCCTGTTTACAGATTAACTGCGCTGCTGTAATTGGTCATGTTTACAGATTAACTGCACTGCTCTAATTGCCCCTCCCCCCACCCCTCACTGCTGTTTTTCATTACAGATCCTAATTCATGGTGAATTTGGGAGATCACAGACTCCCTCATGCACTTCAGAGAATACGCTATGCAGAATGAACAGCTGTTCTTATATATAAAAAATGTGAGTGTGTGTGTGTGTATTTGGGGTGTGTGTATGTGTGTATTTGGGGTTTGTGTGTGGGGGGGCTGCAGTGATCCTTTGTTGGGCAGTTCAGTGATTCTTTTGAGCTGAGACACTGACATTTGGCATTCAAATACTGGAAAAGCCTGTGATCCTCAAGACTGATGCAGCACTCACACACCCCAAATACACACACACACACACACACACCCTAAATACACACACACACACACACACACACTCACACACCCCAAATACACATACAAACACACACACACACACACACACACACCACACACACACACACACACACACACACACACACACACTCACACACCCCAAACACACACACACACACACACACACACACACCCCAAATACACACACACACACACACACACACTCACACACCCCAAATACACATACAAACACACACCCACACACACACACACACACACACACACCACAAACACACACACACACACACACACACAAACACACACACACACACACACACACACACACACTCACACACCCCAAATACACACACACACACACACACACTCACACACCCCAAAAGATACAGACAAACACTCACTTGGTAGTTGTAGCGCTCCAGGTTCCTGGTAGTTCACTAAGGAGATGGAGAGGTTTGCACTGATTGGTGTTCTCCTCTGAGGTATCACATGAGGTCACGGAGGTCAGCGTGTGCTGCATTGTTCCACTGAGAACCTTGAGTGCAGGTATGTGTGGTCATGGCAACTAGAAAATTAGTTGCAGTAATATGCAGTAAAAAGTTACATTTTTGTTCTTCGATATCTGTGAGCTTGAAGGTGAATCCACCCAGATGTCTGGTGGTTCCTGCTGGTTGAGGAGCTGGTTAGGGCTGAGTGGTCTGGGCACCACAGGGGTCGTGTTAGTGCCACCGTAGTGAACAGAGGCCCATCTGGTGGGAGGGTGTCCAACTCCTGCCTCTGTGCATGAACACACACACACACACACACCTGAGACCTGCAGTGTCCCCACACAACAGCCTGAGACCTGCAGTGTCCCCACACAGCGGCCTGAGACCTGCAGTGTCCCCACACAGCAGCCTGAGCCCTGTAGTGTCCCCACACAGCGGCCTAAGACCCTGTAGTGTCCCCACACAGCGGCCTGAGACCCTGTAGTGTCCCCAGACAGCAGCCTGAGACCTGCAGTGTCCCCACACAGCAGCCTGAGACCCTGTAGTGTCCCCACACAGCGGCCTGAGACCCTGTAGTGTCCCCACACAGCGGCCTGAGACCCTGTAGTGTCCCCACACAGCGGCCTGAGACCCTGTAGTGTCCCCAGACAGCAGCCTGAGACCTGCAGTGTCCCCCCAGCCACAGCAGCCTGAGACCCTGAGTAGTGTCCCCACACAGCAGCCTGAGACCTGTAGTGTCCCCACACAGCAGCCTGAGACCCTGCAGTGTCCCCACACAGCAGCCTGAGACCCTGTAGTGTCCCCACACAGCGGCCTGAGACCCTGTAGTGTCCCCACACAGCAGCCTGAGACCCTGTAGTGTCCCCACACAGCGGCCTGAGACCCTGTAGTGTCCCCACACAGCGGCCTGAGACCCTGCAGTGTCCCCACACAGCGGCCTGAGACCCTGCAGTGTCCCCACACAGCGGCCTGAGACCCTGTAGTGTCCCCACACAGCAGCCTGAGACCTGTAGTGTCCCCACACAGCAGCCTGAGACCCTGTAGTGTCCCCACACAGCAGCCTGAGACCCTGTAGTGTCCCCACACAGCGGCCTGAGACCCTGGAGTGTCCCCACACAGCAGCCTGAGACCTGTAGTGTCCCCACACAGCAGCCTGAGACCCTGTAGTGTCCCCACCACCGCAGCCTGAGACCCCTGAGTGTCCCCACACAGCAGCCTGAGACCTGTAGTGTCCCCACACAGCAGCCTGAGACCTGTAGTGTCCCCACACAGCAGCCTGAGACCTGTAGTGTCCCCACACAGCAGCCTGAGACCCTGGAGTGTCCCCACACAGCAGCCTGAGACCTGTAGTGTCCCCACACAGCAGCCTGAGACCTGTAGTGTCCCCACACAGCAGCCTGAGACCTGTAGTGTCCCCACACAGCAGCCTGAGACCCTGTAGTGTCCCCACACAGCGGCCTGAGCTCGTCTTCCTCCACACTCACTTTTGCAGTTTTAAAGCTTTGGCACCTGGCAGCTATATTGGATTTCGCCTTTTCAAATCCCTCATGTTGGTCTATACGGGGAGTTTGTTCCTTTCCTGTCACAACATTTTCTGTTTTTTGTTCTTTGCCGTGACGACGGCTCCACTGGTAAAAGCCTCTGTACTTTACTGCCTATTAGCACCTGACTATGCTTGAGAATAGCATTGCCTTTTAAGCCAGAGTTGTAAAAGCCTTGATTAATCATTTCACTTTGAGTCCAGGAACAAAGAGTACCATGGGCAAATCACACCGTTTAAGGCAAAAATAATGACATGAAAAAACAAATAGGCAAAGGAATGATTCATCTGTTAAAAATATCTAATTGTTTAATTGCATCTCAATTAATTTGCTCTTAAACACAGGAGAGGGATTCAGGAGGACCTGGCCCCCCAGATCAAACGCATGCTTTCATCTCATTGATTAGCTCAGTGGAACGGCACTCCTGCCCTCAGACAGCCCCCCGGTGCTGTTGTTTTTACCCCCTCCTCTCCCTCACTCCTCCCTTTCCCCCCCTTTTTAACTCACTCTCTCCGTTCACTCTCACTCAGCTCTGTTCTCTCTGTTCACTCTTGTACGTCTCAATATCATCTCGCACTGTGTTTACTCTCTCAACTCAACTCTGCACAGACTCTCAGTTTACTGTCTCTGTTCACTCTCTCAATGTGCCCTGTTAACTCTATTTACTCTATAACTCTGTTTACTTTCACAACTTACTTCAGTCTTTTTGTTTGCTCTCTCAGCTCACTCTGCTCAGCCTGTTCACTCTGCTCTCTCACTCTGCTCTCTCACTCTGCTCTCTCACTCTGCTCTCTCACTCTTTCCGTTTGCTCACTGTTCTCACTCTCTCGCTTCCTCACTTCTCTGTGTTCACGTAATGGCTGCCATCGTACACCTGCTTACCCAAAGTCAGTCTATCCCAGCAAGCACTCTGTGCTGCACCCCCGAGTCCAGTGCTGGCTATGATGGCTCCTAATGTTATTACAGCCTGTTAGCAGCCTGCTAATCGCATGAAGGAGTGGGTCCATCCCAGACAGGTCGAAGATCTTTTAGCGAATGCGTCAGCTCTTTTCCAGCTGAGCTGCGGCGTGTGAGGCGTAACCCTGTGGCATGTGCCCTGCTGCGGTGTCCACAGGGCCAGGAGCAGAGACCCTGGGCTACAGGCCTAACCCGCATTAACACCATCAGCTCTGGGTGGAGGTCTGCGTCTACGGAAGGACTGTGATGTCTCACCTCCCGGTTTCAGTCAGACCACAGGTCCATAGGTGCCTGGTCGTGTTTACTTTTGGCCATGTGTTATAGTCACATGCCCGCATGAACACACACACACACACACACACACACACACAGAAGTGCTTGGGGCAGTGTCTCCTCCTGAATCCTCATTAGAGACGGCCTTCTAATTAATCCCTGCTCTTACCCCCGCACCCTGAATCTGCCCCCAGTCCATGAGAACTGGGAATGAGGCAGACAAGCAATGACATGCTTCTGTAAATTAGGGCGAAAACATGAAACACTGTTTCTAGAGGAAGAGCTGTGATTCAGGGGCACTACCAGCAGTATGTGGTGGTATTAAAAGATGATTCTTTTGGTTATTGTCTGAGAAGCTACAGGAACAAACTGTGCCTGTGGATCTTACCATTTGTGTCCCTTGTATTGTGTCCCCTATGTTGTGTCCCCTTGTATTGTGTCCCCTATGTTGTGTCCCCTTGTATTGTGTCCCCTATGTTGTATTGTGTCCCCTTGTATTGTGTCCCTTGTATTGTGTCCCCTTGTATTGTGTCCCCTATGTTGTGTCCCTTGTATTGTGTCCCCTATGTTGTGTCCCCTTGTATTGTGTCCCCTATGTTGTGTCCCCTATGTTGTGTCCCTTGTATTGTGTCCCCTATGTTGTGTCCCTTGTATTGTGTCCCCTATGTTGTGTCCCCTTGTATTGTGTCCCCTTGTATTGTGTCCCCTTGTGCTGTGTCCCCTTGTATTGTGTCCCTTGTATTGTGTCCCCTATGTTGTGTCCCCTTGTATTGTGTCCCCTATGTTGTGTCCCCTTGTATTGTGTCCCCTATGTTGTGTCCCCTATGTTGTGTCCCCTTGTATTGTGTCCCCTTGTATTGTGTCCCCTATGTTGTGTCCCCTTGTATTGTGTCCCCTATGTTGTGTCCCCTTGTATTGTGTCCCCTATGTTGTGTCCCCTTGTATTGTGTCCCCCTGAGATGGACAGTCTTGTTCTGCTGAGAGTCTGTTTCAGTATTCCAGCCTTTGCCTGCCTGGAAGGATTGTAATGTTGCTGTAACCAAATAACCCAATCTGTATCTCTGCATCTCTCTCAGTCTCTTTGTCTCTCTCACTTCTCTCTCTCTCAATCTATCTGTATCTCTGCATCTCTCTCCATCTTTCTCCATCTCTCTTTTCTGCATCTCTCTCAGTGTCTTTGTCTCTCTCACTTCATCTCTCTCTCTCTCTCTCTCTCTCTCTCTCTCATAGTCAGGGAGGGGTAAGGGGCAGGGAGGGGTAAGGGGCAGGGAGGGGTAGGGGCAGGGAGGGATAGGAAGCAGGTAGGAGTAGGGGGCAGGGAGGGGTGGAGTCAGGGAGGGGTGGAGTCAGGGAGGGGCAGGGCCATGGCATCTCGATCCTCCGTCCACTGTCTCAGTCCAGTATGCTGGTGATGCTCTCACACTGTTTTGATTTGTAAATCCTGCACAGTGGGAAACTATCAGTCACACACATTGAGGAGGGCTGTTGGCTACAGCTGAGTGTGTCCCTCTCATTGCTATGCACTTTAATCTTCATAATCCGAAGGGTTGATGAATTCTCTGAACCCACGGCGGCCGCGTCCGTTCTTTTTCACTCTTCGGCTCTGAAGTGACACTCGGCTGGGTGTGCGTGACACCAGCGTTTGATCGATAACATCCACGTTCTCTGGCTGATCGTAATAGATGTCGGCCACTCAGTTGTTTTTCTCCATAATGATCCCATTTCATATTCCTGCCTCGCTCTCCTCGTGTTGGACGCATACGGCAGTGTGTTCACCCGCCTGGGCTCATCCCACAAGATTTATGGTGCGGAGAGAACGGAAGGTAGTTAACACCAGGGGGCGATATGGAAGAAAGGGAAGGAACGCACAGAGAGATGGAGACCTTATCTCCATTTCTCAGGTGAACTGCTTCTCTGGCAGAGCGTTGCACACTCCACATTACACAGAGACCCTCAGTCTGCTCCAGTGGGGAAGGCTGAGCAGCTCAGTTACAGCAGCAGAGAGGGGACCTAACAGGGTCCTGACAAAGAGGGGACCTAACAGGGCCCTGACAAAGAGGGGACCTAATGGAGCCCTGACAAAGAGGGGACCTAACAGGGTCCTGACAAAGAGGGGACCTAACAGGGTCCTGACAAAGAGGGGACCTAACAGGGTCCTGACAAAGAGGGGACCTAACAGGGCCCTGACAAAGAGGGGACCTAATGGAGCCCTGACAAAGAGGGGACCTAACAGGGTCCTGACAAAGAGGGGACCTAACAGGGCCCTGACAAAGAGGGGACCTAACAGGGTCCTAACAAAGAGGGGACCTAACAGAGCCTTGACAAGGGGGGCCCACATGTTAAACAATTAAAACAAACAAACATAAACAAATGTGTGTTTCTGTCCTCGATGTGTTTCTGCTTCTGGCATAAATGCAAAGATCAGGCATGTATGATGTGATGGGGCTGCACTAATGGTGTGCATGTTTCTCTCTTTTAGATGTTCCTTTGGGAGAGCTGCATGTGGAGTCTGAGGGATTCTTCCCAAACCTGAAAGCTCGTTGTCTGTTTTCAGAGGTAAGAATCACACTGATCAATAATGCCACTGAGGAGTCAGGTGACTTTCTTGAATGCCGGTGTTCAGATACGCTGCTTGGTATGCGTTGTGCTAACGACCGCCATGTCAAGAGACAAGTCAAGTTTATTTTGACCTGACAAAACTGAAATTAAACAATACAATACAGCTGTGGTGAGTCTGGGTGTGAGTCTGGGTGTGAGTCTGGACGTGAGTCTGGACGTGACTCCCCTCGTTCCTGCAAATGGGAGGGATGTTTGTCTTCTCTCCTTGGTCCACAGAGGCAGGGTGACATTTTCTCCCCAAAGGGCATGTGAGTCGAAATTGCTGTTGGGTGTGAAGTGTGTCAGCGCTACACGTTAATGCCAGCGGCCGCCAGACGCTCTGGCAGGAAGCCAGCATGTCCTGTCAGGTCCTCACGGTCGGTCCGGCAGGGAGATCACAAAAACGCACAAAACATTGATGCACTGGAAGGGAAGGGAGGGCAGACCAGGGACACACTGAACCACAAGTCAGAACAAGCACAAGGGCAAGACCCCTCACTGCCGTGAGTCCCAACACAATAGGGCCTTTCTTCATTGTCCTTTCCTATCTGATCACAGCGTTTGTGTCCTAATTCAGCCGAGCATCAAGCTCTCTCCATGTGTCTGTGTATTGAACTACATCCCATGTAGTTCTCCTCATTCACACAACCATGACATGGATATCGTAAAGGTGTGATGGAGCCCCGGGCAGGTTGTAAACTTACTGAGACCCTTAGATGCATGATGTAAAGTATAAACACACCAATACAATTCTACAATCATTAGTACACAATTATACATTGCGTACACTGAGGGTACGAGATCATGACTGACTAGAATGAACTCTTAGTGGGATAACTGTTGTATGCAGGCTTACACTTAAAAGACAAATCTCATTCTTAAAAGTACATTCTAATACCTAAATACAACGATTTAGTAACTCCCTTTCTGTTTTTCTCTCTGTCTCTCTTTTTCTTTGTCTCTGTCCTCTGTCTCTATTTCTCTCTCCCTCTCTCCCTCTCTCTTTTTCCCTCTCTCTCTCTCTCTCCCTCTCCCTCTCTCTCTCCCTCCCTCTCTCCCTCCCTCTCTCTCTCCTCCATCCCCCATGCTCCATCCCTGCATTACATCTGCATTTTTAACCCACATTTTTTTTCCATTGTTTTTACATTAGTTGCATACGAAAATTTATTTTCCAATTTTACACCCTGGCTGTGTTTTACTGGACCCAATATAAAGGCATGATTAAGCCATTAAAGACACATCTGCCATCCTAATTTCTTGGTAATTTGCAGAGAACTGGTCTGCATATTGCCATAGTGGAGCTGACATTTTAATCAAACTGTGGCTGTAAGACTGATTACAGCACAGAGAGCTGGACGCCTGACTGCTGCTTCCAGGCCTGTGGAGGGTGGACAGGGATGTAAGTGGTGCTTCGTTGTTCTTCTCCCTCTCCAGTGGGAGTCGTCGCGGAGACAGACTTGCACTCCTGTCATCCACAGCGCACTGGCCAAACTGGTTTGCCGTTGTGTTTTGATTTCCCAGTTTGCTCTGGGATGTTTCTCATGCTCTGGACACTCCACTCACACTTCATGGGTTTCTATAATGGCAGAAATATCTTCCAGAGAGTTTTAGGCATCAGCAGGGTCATTGTGAATAGCACAAACATACAGTGTGTCTGCCAAATGTTTGTTAGTGCAGAATCTTCAGTGGACTCAGAAGGTGTTAAAGTGTGAGATGAGAAATGCGCCCTTGTGGGTCTCGGCACGTGCAGCAGTGAGGCACAGGTGATTGGACGGGCTGAATTAAAGCAGCCAGCCAATCACCATGCTCCACTGTACCACAGGATGTCTGGTGATGGTGTGCTCCACCCACATGGATTTCATCTGAACATTTGACTTTGCCAAACAAGCACTGATGAAGACATCATGCCCGAGGATGTCGGTGTTTTACTCCTTTAGGGTTTAGAGCAGGTGAACATATTTAACATGCTAACAAATGCCCTGGAGGTACTTTAGAGTTCGGGGGTATTTTCACTATTTTCAAAGGATAAGAAAAAAATAAGTAATGTGTTTAAGTGTGGCAGGCACGTCTCACTCTTCCCAAACAGGATTCATGATTAAACTGCCTGTCCCATAGAGCCAGGTTACTGCATTACATGAACATGATAGCAGGCCATTCAAATACAGTGAATGAATGAATGAATGAATGAATGAATAATCAATTGTTTATTTTTACAACAGTAAAGATGAAACAAACACGCTTCACCCAGAAAGAAGGTGCAGTGTGTCATTGTTTGGTTACACTCCTCCATAAAGTGAAATCCTGCTGGATTTCAGTTTTTACTGCTGTAGTGGCATATCTGTTTTAAATATGGAGATTTCAGCACTCTGGACAGCTCCTGTGGTTTAGCAAAAAGAATACGTTACAGTTTTTCAGGACCTTGGCCAGCTCAGCTAGCTACATCTTTAAGGGCAGAGGAGATCAGTCCAGTCCTCAGACAAGCCAGCCAGTTCACACCACTCCCAGCTCCCTCAACGTCTGTTCCAGCTCACTGCACACTTCAGGCTAGTAATGAAGAACCCTCCAGTCCTTGTTAATCTGATTGGAGTATATGAGGTGCTGGAACACAGGAAAACTCTGGTACGGATGAACGTCCCGTGGACCGGACTGAGGATTAATTGTCACTATATATGTTTCTGAAAGCTAATGTTTTACTAAAAGGCTAATGGTGTTTAGCCTTTTAGTCACTATATGTTTCTGAAAGCTAATGGCAGTTTTTAAACCTTTCTGATTTTACACCTGTCATGGTGTATACACTTTCATGGTGTGAAATCATTGTTCTTATTGTGATTCTTCATCCTCTGCAAACAGAGAGGGGCGGGTTAGCGACATGCTAGTCCACTTAGCACAGAAGTCTATTACATTGTGCCTATGAAGTTAATGTAGGACTGCTCAGATCCAGCAAACTGTGCAGGAATTGCAGGGAATTGTATGCACACTCCTCCTACTTTAGGGTAATCACTGGCCAGTCATCTTATCAGTGTGTGTGGACGACCTGAGTGTGGACCCCCTGTGTGTACAACACGTGTGCGATCACCTCAGTGTGGACCCCCCGTGTGTTGCTGTATTGTCCATGCATAAGAAAGCTAACAAAGACCTGCAGATAATACTAGGTGTCACCTGACACTCTGTTGTCTAAGGTAACCATAGTGTACAGTTGTATAATGCATTGATTAACATTATGGAACATGTCCAAAACATATGGAGACATCAAAATTGTGGCAATTTAGTAGTAAAATGTATCACTGGTCAATTATTACAGCACTCTATTAGTGTGGCCTTAAAGCCTTAAGGGAAAGAGAGACTGCTATTATTAGAATGGGGCTTTAGAATGGGGCTTTGGAATGGGGCTTTGGAATGGGGCTTTGGAATGGGGCTTTAGAATGGGGCTTTGGAATGGGGCTTTGGAATGGGGGTTTGGAATGGGGGTTTGGAATGGGGCTTTAGAATGGGGCTTTGGAATGGGGCTTTGGAATGGGGCTTTAGAATGGGGGTTTAGAATGGGGCTTTAGAATGGGGGTTTGTCAGATGTACTGAAAGACCAAGACACCTTAGTAGTGTATGCTAGCATTAACCACAGAAAGGAAGTACTGAGCCCTTCACACACTCCCACACTCACTCTTTCTCACACACACACACAAATAAACAAATGTACACTCACTTAGGAGTGAATGTTTCATTTGTGTAGTGTCGTCTGGTGTGCAGTGTTTTGAAGCATCCAAGTGGAAGTGTGTGTAAGGCAGCTCAGGCCAGGAGAGCCAGCACGCTGCAGTGGACCAGCCCATTAAAGCTCCTTTATGAACCTGTGAGAGCTTGGGAGGCCATAAACCAGGCACAGTCAATTAGTGAGAGTGTGTGAGTGTGAGTGTGAGTGTGAGTGTGTGTGTGAGTGTGAGAGTGTGAGTGTGTGTGTGAGTGAGTGTGTGTGTGTGTGTGTGTGTGAGTGAGTGAGTGAGTGAGTGTGTATGTGAGTGAGTGTGTGTGTTTGTGTGTGTGTGCGTGTGCATGTGCGTGTGAGTGAGTGTGTGTGTGTGTGCGAGTGAGTGTATGTGTTAGTGTGTATGTGAGTGTTAGTTAATCTGTGCTCATACATGTGTTTAATAACATAACACATCACTAGAAACTGAAGTCCATAATGTCATCACATTTACTGACAGATGAGGTCACATCACATTTTGTGTGCTTGAAAGAAGCTCGTGTGAAAATAAAGAAAAAGGTCAAATCAGTATGACTCATTTAAGGTTTAGACTCACTGTCACTCACTAGGACAGGAGGATAATATGAAGGTATTCTGTTCAATCCCTGATAGACTGGTTGAAATGTCCTTGTCTGCCGTTAATGTGTGAAATGTGAAACTGAGTTGTGTATGAATTAAAGGCCAGTGTGTTGTTCCTGAGCTCCATGAACTTGTCATGTTTATCAATACTGATTATAATACTTATCAATATGTATTATGTTAATCCATACTGCTTATAATACTTAGCAAAACTTGTCATGTTTTCAATACTGCTTATAATACCTAGCAGCACCTATCATGTTCATCAGTGCTGCTTATATTGGGCCACTGTTCCCCCAGAAGGCACTGACTGGGCTTTGCTGGCCTGCTGTAGATCTGTGCATTCCCCTATATATGTTATATGTCATATATGTTACAGCCGCTATGCTTTTCCACGGCACAATGAGAACAGGAGAGACTTGCTTGGTTTCTGCTGATGCAATCTGTCCATTATATCCTCAGAAGTCCAGCGTTATGAACCTGTTCTGGATTACACTACTGTTCTGGATTACACTACTGTTCTGTTAGTACCATCTTTAGATTACTGTGCTGTTCTGTTATTCTACAGGCTTTATATGCGCTGAAAAAAACATGCATCTCTAACATCACCATCATTAAAACCACCATTATCAACATCACCATCATTATCACCACCATCATTATCATCACCATTATTAACATCACCAGTATCACCAATGTCAACATCTCTTATATTTCTAACATCTATAACCAACATCTCTAAGATCTATACCATCTCTAGTATCACTAACATCTCTATCATCACCAGTATCTCTATCATCACCAGTATCTCTAACATCACCAGTATCTCTATCATCACCAGTATCTCTATCATCACCAGTATCTCTATCATCACCAGTATCTCTATCATCACCAGTATCTCTATCAGCACCAGTATCTCTATCATCACCAGTATCTCTATCAGCACCAGTATCTCTATCATCACCAGTATCTCTATCATCACCAGTATCTCTATCATCACCAGTATCTCTATCATCACCAGTATCTCTATCATCACCAGTATCTCTATCAGCACCAGTATCTCTAACTGCACCAGTATCTCTAACTGCACCAGTATCTCTATCATCACCAGTATCTCTATCATCACCAGTATCTCTATCATCACCAGTATCTCTATCATCACCAGTATCTCTATCATCACCAGTATCTCTATCATCACCCATCACCAGTATCTCTATCATCACCAGTATCTCTATCATCACCAGTATCATCTCTATCATCACCAGTATCTCTATCATCACCAGTATCTCTATCATCACCAGTATCTCTATCATCACCAGTATCTCTATCATCACCAGTATCTCTATCATCACCAGTATCTCTATCATCACCAGTATCTCTATCATCACCAGTATCTCTATCATCACCAGTATCATCAGTATCTCATCACCAGGTATCTCTATCATCACCAGTATCTCTATCATCACCAGTATCTCTATCATCACCAGTATCTCTATCATCACCAGTATCTCTATCATCACCAGTATCTCTATCATCACCAGTATCTCTAACATCACCAGTATCTCTATCATCTATCATCACCAGTATCTCTATCGTCACCAGTATCTCTATCTCTATCATCACCAGTATCTCTATCATCACCAGTATCTCTATCATCACCAGTATCTCTATCATCACCAGTATCTCTATCGTCACCAGTCTAACATCACCAGTATCTCTATCATCACCAGTATCTCTATCATCACCAGTATCTCTATCATCACCAGTATCTCTAACTGCACCAGTATCTCTATCATCACCAGTATCTCTAACTGCACCAGTATCTCTATCATCACCAGTATCTCTATCATCACCAGTATCTCTAACTGCACCAGTATCTCTAACTGCACCAGTATCTCTATCCTGAATTGAGCAGGTAATTGTAAGTATTGTTGCCCTCCACATTTACTCTGCTTCATCTGGCAGTGTCAGCAAGGTTGTTTTTGTTTCCATTGGGCAGAACACAAGACATTGTGATCCTGTGAGATCCCACATAGGAAGCATAGTGCCTGGACAACATGTGTGTGCTCTGATTTGTGTAGGAGACTGTGTGTTCTGATTTGTGTAAGAGACTGTGTGTTCTGATTTGTGTAGGAGACTGTGTTCTGATTTGTGTAAGAGACTGTGTGTTCTGATTTGTGTAGGAGACTGTGTTTTCTGATTTGTGTAGGAGACTGTGTGTTCTGATTTGTGTAAGAGACTGTGTGTTCTGATTTGTGTAGGAGACTGTGTGTTCTGATTTGTGTAAGAGACTGTGTGTTCTGATTTGTGTAGGAGACTGATTTGTGTAGGAGACTGTGTGTTCTGATTTGTGTAGGAGACTGTGTGTTCTGATTTGTGTAGGAGACTGTGTGTTCTGATTTGTGTAGGAGACTGTGTGTTCTGATTTGTGTAAGAGACTGTGTGTTCTGATTTGTGTAGGAGACTGTGTGTTCTGATTTGTGTAGGAGACTGTGTGTTCTGATTTGTGTAAGAGACTGTGTGTTCTGATTTGTGTAAGAGACTGTGTGTTCTGATTTGTGTAGGAGACTGTGTGTTCTGATTTGTGTAGGAGACTGTGTGTTCTGATTTGTGTAAGAGACTGTGTGTTCTGATTTGTGTAAGAGACTGTGTGTTCTGATTTTGTAAGGAGACTGTGTGTTCTGATTTGTGTAAGAGACTGTGTGTTCTGATTTGTGTAGGAGACTGTGTGTTCTGATTTGTGTAGGAGACTGTGTGTTCTGATTTGTGTAAGAGACTGTGTGTTCTGATTTGTGTAGGAGACTGTGTGTTCTGATTTGTGTAGGAGACTGTGTGTTCTGATTTGTGGAGACTGTGTGCTCTGATTTGTGTAGGAGACTGTGTGTTCTGATTTGTGTAAGAGACTGTGTGTTCTGATTTGTGTAGGAGACTGTGTGTTCTGATTTGTGTAAGAGACTGTGTGTTCTGATTTGTGTAGGAGACTGTGTGTTCTGATTTGTGTAGGAGACTGTGTGTTCTGATTTGTGTAAGAGACTGTGTGTTCTGATTTGTGTAAGAGACTGTGTGCTCTGATTTGTGTAGGAGACTGTGTGTTCTGATTTGTGTAGGAGACTGTGTGTTCTGATTTGTGTAAGAGACTGTGTGTTCTGATTTGTGTAGGAGACTGTGTGTTCTGATTTGTGTAAGAGACTGTGTGTTCTGATTTGATTTGTGTAGAGACTGTGTGTTCTGATTTGTGTAAGAGACTGTGTGTTCTGATTTGTGTAGGAGACTGTGTGTTCTGATTTGTGTAAGAGACTGTGTGTTCTGATTTGTGTAGGAGACTGTGTGTTCTGATTTGTGTAAGAGACTGTGTGTTCTGATTTGTGTAGGAGACTGTGTGTTCTGATTTGTGTAGGAGACTGTGTGCTCTGTGCTTTTCTCTGTTTACATCAATTGCATGCATGTTTTCATCCCATCATGCATTTCACAATACATGTAATCTGTCAACAATCCTTATCCACATATTAATCTTGTTAAAATGTAGCCTACTCTGATACAGATGAAATGATTGTGTGTGTATGTGTCTGTGTGTGTGTGTGTGTGAGAGAGAGAGCAACAAACACTCATAGCACTGATGTAGGTAAGGCTTTAACACACTCCAATGTTGTAATTTCTATTTTCCTCTTCATTGATAAGTATTACAATTATTTATTTGCTTGCCACTCACCTGCCTATGGGAGCTGATTGGCTGTTCTGCTTGGCTCCTCCCTCTGCTCTCTACCTCTGTGGCTCAGCCACCCTTAGACTCCAGTGTGAGCCGCTGTTCCATGGGAACAGGCCGCTCCTCTTTTCCCTGAGACAGAGACACCTCAGCTTCTCAGAATATGGAGGCAGGCCTTGCCAACAGTGAGCACAGGCTACAATAGAGTCAGACATTAATATCCAGCCACTGCGTCTGCCATTACGAGGGTTTTTTATTGATAGTGAGCAGCAGGGGAGATGAAACATGCTGTGGTCTGAAGAGCAGAGGCTCACCTAGGGCTCGAGACATGGTGAGATGTTCTGGTATGTCTCCACTGGGGCTCCACCCCTCTCATTCTCTACCGCGCTGCTCACAGTAATCAGATGCCAATCACACCAACTTTGAGCTTCTGACTCCCCAATAAACAAGACTGCAAGTCTCTTCTGTGGGCCCATCTACACATCTTTCTCAAAAAATAGCTGTTGTCTAGATTAAGTCTCACTTTTCCTCAAGAGCACTGGAAGGGCAGACCTTTCTGCGTGACCCTGGGACCACCCAGACGCCCGAGTCAAGGAGACGCCATCCATTCTGCTTCCTTCCCACACTGATAAGGGTGCAAACTGTATAGCAGAGGCTGAACTATGGCCTGCTAAGTAAGACTGAACGAGGGAGCTTGAAGACAAGATTGCTTTCAGGAAAAGGGCGTTTTGTCTCCTAAATAGATCTTTAACGCAGGGCAACTGGATTTATTTCTTACATCATGCATTTTTCATTAACAACTGTCTTGGGAGTGTTAGGCCCTGCCCAGGAAGCAGCCCGCACTCATGTCTGCAGGGAGTCACACATCCGCAAACCGGAGTCACGCACGTCTGTGTCGGCCATTTGTCACTCGCCTCTGAAAGCCCGTCTGCTTTCTGGATCAGAGGCAGTGTGGCTCCACCTGCATGCCTCCACCCGTGTGCCTCCACTAGTGTGCCTCCACCAGTGTGCCTCCACCAGCATCTGTCCTCCAGCATGGCTCCACCAGTGTGTCTCCACCAGCATCTGTCCACCAGCATGGCTCCACCAGTGTGCCTCCACCAGTGTGCCTCCACCAGCATGCCTCCACCAGTGTGCCTCCACCAGCGTCTGTCCTCCAGTGTCCCCTCCACCAGTGTCCCCTCCACCAGTATCCCCTCGACCAGTGTGCCAGTGGTTACACTCGTCGCCTCCTCAACTCTCCTCCTTCCCAGACACTCCCAAAGCTCCAGCTGGGGAGACACATGGTCCAAACACAGCTGTGCTTAACCTCTGCGTTCCTGAGCACCAGTGAGCGCTGCACCTTACTGCTCTGTAATGATATCCAATCACCTCCACCTGAGTGAGTGAGGAGCTTTGTTATAATCTACATCTACTGCACATGGTAAGTGCCAACATTAGTCACTCCTGCACCAGACAACCGAGGGAAAATATTCAGCTGCAGAAGAGAGTGATAGGGGAGGAGAGGAGAGGAGAGGAGAGGGGAGGAGAAGGGAGGAGATGGGAGGGGAGGAGAAGGGAGGGGAGGAGAGGAGAGGAGAGGGGAGGGGAGGGGAGGGGGGGGGAGGGGAGGAGAGGGGAGGGAGGAGAGGGAGGGGGGAGGGGGGGGGGGGGGGGGGAGGGGAGGGGAGGGGGGGGAGGGAGGGGAGGAGGGGAGGAGAGGGGGAGGAGAGAGGGGGGAGGAGGGGAAGGGAGGAGAGGGGGGATGGAGGAGAGGGGGAAGAGGGGGAAGGGAGGAGAGGGGGGATGGAGGAGAGGGGGGGATGGAGGAGAGGGGAGGAGAGGGGGGAGGGAGGAGAGGGGGAGGGAGGGGGGGGAGGGGGGGAGGGAGGGGGGGGGGAGGGGGGAGGGGAGGAGAGGGGGGAGGGAGGGGGGGGGATGGAGGAGGGGGGGGGGGAGGGGGGGGGAGGAGGGGGGGAGGGAGGAGAGGGGGGATGGAGGAGAGGGGGGGGGGAGGGGAGGAGGGGGGATGGAGGAGAGGGGGAGGGGAGGAGAGGGGAGGGGAGGAGAGGGGGGATGGAGGAGGGGGGGATGGAGGAGGGGGGAGGAGAGGGGGGAGAGGGGGGGAGAGGGGATAGAGGAGGGGGGGGTGGGGGGGGGGGGGGAGGGGGGAGGGGGATGGAGGAGAGGGGGGGGGGAGGAGAGGGGAGGAGAGGGGGGAGGGAGGAGAGGGGGGATGGAGGAGAGGGGGGATGGAGGAGAGGGGGGAGGGGGGGGGAGGGAGGCTGGTGAAGTCAGCTGGCCACACTGCAAAGCTCTGAGAACAACAACAATCTCCCATGGCAACCATCACGCATGCAACGGCCGAACATCCCAAACAGAGCGGCGGTGAGCAGTCTGTTTGCCATGGAAACAAGAGCAGGCACCTCCTGAGTAAGGGGAGGTGTTCCAGTGCACCTCCCCCCCACACAGGGAGCACCACGACTCCACCTGGTCCCCTTTACCTGCAGGAGTGCAGAGCCACTCACTCCCCACAGGACACACGTTTCCTGGGGCTTCTCAGTATCACACGTCCTCAGTGTGCCTGCGTGTGCTATTTATAGCGGAGATGCACACTGTCCCCCGCACGCTGCAGACAGCTGGGACGGGTTGGTCCAGCCCTGCGTGTCCTTACCCTGCGTGTCCAGCCCTGCGTGTCCTTACCCTGCGTGTCCAGCCCTGCGTGTCCTTACCCTGCGTGTCCAGCCCTGCGTGTCCTTACCCTGCATGTCCAGCCCTGCGTCTCCTTACCCTGCGTGTCCAGCCCTGCGTGTCCTTACCCTGTGTCTCCTTACCCTGCGTGTCCAGCCCTGCGTCTCCTTACCCTGCGTGTCCAGCCCTGCTGCATGTCCAGCCCTGCGTGTCCTTACCCTGCGTGTCCAGCCCTGCGTGTCCTTACCCTGTGTCTCCTTACCCTGCGTGTCCAGCCCTGCGTCTCCTTACCCTGCGTGTCCTTACCCTGCGTGTCCAGCCCTGCATGTCCAGCCCTGCGTGCGTGTCCTTACCCTGCGTGTCCAGCCCCATGTCCAGTGTCCAGCCCTGCGTGTCCAGCCCTGCGTGTCCAGCCCTGCGTGTCCTTACCCTGCGTGTCCTTACCCTGTGTGTCCAGCCCTGCGTGTCCAGCCCTTAGCCAAACAGAAGTTAGGGGTGGGGCCAAACAGAGGTTAGGGGTGGGGCCAAACAGAGGTTAGGGGTGGAGCCAAAAAGAGGTTAGGGATGGAACCATCTGCTCTGCTCCACCCCCTGTTCCTGCATGAATTAGATAATCCCCCCCACACACACATACACAAAGGTAAGAAACACTTGCTGTCAGGCTAGTAGTGATTTGTTTTACCAGGATGAAGTAAATGAGCAGAGATTGGCATTAACACACACACACACTGACACACACACACACACTCACACACACACACACACACACACACACACACACACACACACAGATGAGACCTTTAACACTGCCACATCTTATTGAGCTGAGTGGCCAAGCTATGACAGCTGATGTTAATCTCACACCCTGCCGTGTCTGGGGAGGATGGCATGAAACTACGTTCTGCAGACTGTGTGAACGAAACAGGACCAAACAAGAACAGCAAATAAAAGACACCATCACACGTCACTATCACGTCACCATCACACGTCACCATCACACGTCACCATCACACGTCACTATCACGTCACCATCACACGTCACCAGCACACGTCACCAGCACACGTCACCATCACACGTCACCATCACACGTCACTATCACGTCACCATCACACGTCACCATCACACGTCACCATCACGTCACCATCACACGTCACCATCACACGTCACCATCACACGTCACCATCACATGTCACCATCACAACGTCCATGTTCTCTGTTGTTCCCTGCATGTTTCTACCCGTGGGCGTGTCTTCTTGTATGGGCGTGTCTTCTTGTATGGGCGTGTCTTCTTTTATGGGCGTGTCCTCTTGTAAGGGCGTGTCCTCTTGTATGGGCGTGTCCTCTTGTAAGGGCGTGTCCTCTTGTATGGGCGTGTCCTCTCTCTTGTATGTGCTTTGAGCAGTGGCAGATGCCCCTGTGGTCCGGCTGCCGTGGTAACTGCTCTGGTGGTAGAACCCTGCCAGTGTCCCCAACCTGCCTGTAGGGGGAGCCAGAGAGGCAGGAGAAGGGCTGGCCTCATGCCTCATAATAGAAATATCTTCTGTCTGTCTGTCCCTTTCTATCCTCTCTCTGTCTTCCTGCCACTGTCACACTCATGCTCTCAATCTATCCCTCTCTCTCTCTCTCTCTCTCTCTCTTCCATCACCTTTTAAAAGTTCTGCATTATCGGTGTGAGAGGAAGAGCTGGTTGGCGTTTCTGTTTGACGGTTGTTATCAGCTGTAAGCTGAAGCACAGCAGACATGAAGTTGTTTTTTTGCAGGTGTCTGAGGAGCTTTGCCCTTTCCTTCCTAACTGACATGCTTCTCCGTCTGCGCAAAATGCCAATGTGCAGAGAGAATTCTCCCACGGCAGCTCCTGGTTGGCTTCTTTGCTGTTCATACACAGTCATCTCACAAACAACTTTTCAACCCAAACCTTTATTGGCAGTTAATTAAATTACTACATGAAGCATGGAGCAGGTGATTAAACCCCTCACAGGTGTTTCCTATATGCAAAATGAGCCCAAGCAGGACAGATCTGCTGGATTAGTCCCGTTAGCTGCATGTGCAGGACAAGTGTAATATCAGCATAGTGTATCCAACTGCTGTAATGTAATTACACAGACCTATGGGAAGCAGTGAGGGGGGTTGTTGATGACAGAGTTGTGTGTGGTCTCCTTGGTAACACTCACACATGTGATTGAGCAGCCAATCAGAGCCACTGAGGTCCTCTGATCCCAGTTTGCCAAACAAAGCGGGAGCGCCAACTAATGTTCGACTTGTACTGCCTTAGCACGGATGGGCTAATGCTCAACTCGTACTGCCTTAGCACGGATGGGCTAATGCTCAACTCGTACTGCCTTAGCACGGATGGGCTAATGCTCAACTCGTACTGCCTTAGCACGGATGGGCTGTATATATATATATATATATATATATATATATATATACAGGAAATCTATATCTCATGTATGTATATACAGTAATGATCCTGTATCTGTATATATACAGGAGTTGAGTACCTATACCATCTTGTATATGTCTCAGGGATTTGTGTACGAAAAGTACATTGGGAATCCATCTGGTTAATGTGGTGATATTTCCCATAATGCTCTGCTAGTCCTGGAGCCGATTACTGTAAAATGCATCATCTTAGGTGCCATGAGCCCAGACATGCAGAGCCCAGTGTGCACATGCACATGTGGCAAAAGAGAGTAAAGCATTCTGGGAACTACGGTCTGGCACAGGAGGCTGAGAGACTCTTTAAACGGTGTTTTCACAAAGTATTCTGATGCATTTTGATGAACGATGGTTCCATTACTGTCAAAAATCTCAAACACAACAAAACTGTCAAGCCAAGTCATCAATTAAGATTCCACTTTTTGTCCTTCACCAATATGTCCTGCAGAAAGGATGTTAGCGCAGCTTAGAAGGACCCTGCTAGAATGAACACAAGCAGGAATGTGACTGGGTTTCTCTGCCTTAATCACAGGTCTGCTCTGGTGAATGGCAGGTTGGAAATTCAGGGATGGTTTTTAAAAGCGTCCCGGCATCTCAGGACAGGCTGCTCACCTCCTCCCACCTCCACCAGCGGCGAGTCTTCAGGACCCCCACTGTGGCCAGCTGCAAAACAGCAGATGTTTGGGGGAGGGGAAGAGGTTGTGTGTGAGCTGTGTGCAGTGTGTGCATCCTTTGTTATGTGCACAGCGGTCTATATGTGTGTGTGTGTGTTTGTCAGAAACACAGAGTAATTAGAGACTGTTTTCCTGTTACGACAGGTTTTCTCAACCATTTTGCCATGCAGGGAGGGGAATGTTATTGATCAGGATGAGCGGTAAACCTTTCAGAGAATGACGTTTTCATTTTCACCTCCAGATAAAAAAATGGGCTCAAAGTGTCCTGATGTGACTAGGCCGAGCTGTCAGTGTGAGTGACAGGACCTCTCACACACACCCGTGGTGGAGGACGCTCACACACACCTGTGGTGGACACACTCACACACACCCGTGGTGGACACACTCACACACACCCGTGGTGGAGAACACACTCACACACACCCGTGGTGGACACACTCACACACACCCGTGGTGGACACACTCACACACACCCGTGGTGGAGGACACTCACACACACCCGTGGTGGAGGACACTCACACACACCCGTGGTGGACACACTCACACACACCCGTGGTGGACACACTCACACACACCCGTGGTGGACACACTCACACACACCCGTGGTGGAGGACGCTCACACACACCCGTGGTGGAGGACGCTCACACACACCCGTGGTGGAGGACGCTCACACACACTCGTGGTGGACACACTCACACACACCCGTGGTGGAGGACGCTCACACACACCCGTGGTGGACACACTCACACACACTCATGGTGGACACACTCACACACACACCCGTGGTGGAGGACGCTCACACACACCCGTGGTGGACACACTCACACACACCCGTGGTGGACACACTCACACACACACACTAACCCTAACCCTACTAACCCTAACCCTAACCCTAACCCTAACCCTAACCCTAACCCTAACCCTAACCCTAACCCTAACCCTAACCCTACCCTAACCCTAACCCTAACCCTACCCTAACCCATGGTGGACACACTCACACACACACACTAACCCTAACCCTACCCCTAACCCTAACACCTAACCCTAACCCTAACCCTAACCCGTGGTGGACACACTCACACACACACACTAACCCTAACCCTAACCCTAACCCGTGGTGGAGGACGCTCACACACACCAGCATTACTCCCTGCAGGTTTCAAACGTTTCTCGTTCTCCAACACCCAAGTGAAGACCAGTAAAGGCAGGAAAGAGGAAAGCAGTTACTCCAGCAGAGGAGGAATAAACACAGAGTTGAGTGAGACTAATGGCACTCTCGTGGTTAAGAACACAGTTCCAAAAGAGAAACAGAAATAGTCTTTAAAAGACATAAGCGGGTGAAGCACAAGAGACACGTGCTGCCCCAGTGATGTGTTAATATCCTCCACATTCATGAAACAGACCCTGGACCATCAGCTGTTCATGTTCATGTTAATATCATTCCAACTGTCGCCAGGTCCTTAATTTGTATTGTGCATCTTTGGAAATTATTTTACACCAGAGGTGTATAAAAACAAAAACTTTCATTATTTTTGGGATTCAGTGCCATTGTGGCCATAAACCAGTAAGAGGACAGTCTCGTTAAACCAGTAAGAGGACAGTCTCATTAAACCAGTAAGAGGACAGTCTAATTAAACCAGTAAGAGGACAGTCTCGTTAAACCAGTAAGAGGACAGTCTCATTAAACCAGTAAGAGGACAGTCTAATTAAACTAGTAAGAGGACAGTCTTGTTAAACCAGTAACAGGATAATCAAATTAAACCAGTAAGAGGACAGTCTCATTTGCATTTCCAGCTGACATTATAGTACAATGAAAATTTCAATAATGGAAATCCAAAAATGAACAAAACATTAAATGATGTGACACACAACAATGCAAAATGTTTGTATGTCATTCCTTGAGAGACTAGATTCCCCACGTGACGGTCTGTGGTGCGTCTGTGGTGCATCTGGCGCCGTATTGGCTGCAGCTGGGCCGGTCACGCCCCCATCACTGAGCCCACGCCCACACCAGCGCCGGCGCATCCTGCCGCTCCCTGCAACACCAGGAACTCTGGGCGGAGACGTGGAGCGCTGAGAAAGACTCTCTGCGCCTGTGAAACACTACAGAGTGTGAGACGCGTGCAGTGGTGGCATCAGGGCATGATGTGTTTCTCACCTGGAGTCTGCATGGCTGCGTGGAGGTCTGAAGGAGGCTTCAGCACAACACACACTTCACCTGCCATTACCCGGGCAATGGCAGACATCATCCCCCATGCAGTTAGACATGTCCCTTCAGAGACGTCAGACAGACAGGAGCACAGAGGAGTCAGACAGACAGGAGCACAGAGAAGTCAGACAGACAGGAGCACAGGGACAACTGCAGTGCTGGGACTTGGAAGGCAGCCATAGTGCCTGTAACACAATGACATTCTGTGCTGTGGGCTGCTTATTTTCATTGCTTTAAATAAAGTTTTTTTTTCCACTAAATTCCACTTTCATGAGCCATTGATTCACACACTTCATGTGTGATAGGCTCTGCACAGCTATACTTCCTGTGGCACTCACACTGCCCCCTACTGGCCTGCCTTGGTGATGGCGTGCTTCACACTGCTTCACATGCTCCAGGATGCCTTTGTGTGGGATTTGGATGGCAGGAGCCCTGAGGTCCGTGTGGAACAACAGGCCCTGTGTGAGTGGGGTTTCCTGGCAGGGGCTGAATGGCCATGTCTGTCTCCCCCTGCTGCAGGTGCACTGGAGCACTGAGGGTTCTCTCAGGTGTACATGGCTCTGATTTTCAGCTGTCTGCTCCGTCAGGTCACAGGCTAATCTGGGCCTTCCTGCTGCAGATCCCCGACTCCTACATGAGGTTTAACCCTCTGCCCCTGGATCCACTCAGGACCCTGGAAGTTCAGAAGCCCTTTGTGTGTTTGTATTTTTATTTATTTTTGGGTTGTTCTTTTGCTGTTTTCATGGTTTTCTGTCTTGTTCTCCCTCTCAGCCCAGTATGTGCACACGCGTCTGAGTGCGTTATGTGCAAGGGTACGTTTGCATCGCATACCGTGACAATGTCTTTTGGACTGTTGGACTGAAAGACTCTTATTCTGTAGTCCCCTCCCCCACAGTGTCTGGGCATTATCTACTCCCCGCCGAGAGATTCACCTTGGGCCAGTGTAATCAGTGGGGCCCCTGAACTGCTCTGGGAGGTTATCTGCCTCCCAGGCACTGAAATATGGTGCCCAGAGATATTAGCATGGCAGTCTTCCACCTCGAACCAGGAACAGTGAGTCTGTCTGCCACGCCATCTGCTGAGCTCAAGGTATAAGCAGAGAAGGAACGTAGCAAATCCATCTTCTTATTTAATTAGCATGGCAAGAGCTGTAGGAAAGTTTAGGAGTAAGACTTCTGGCAAGAAACTGGGAAAAGGGTAAAATGTAACGATTCATCTGAATTATTATTTTATACAATTATATATTTTATATTATACTGTAGACAAAAAATGTATTCATCATAACTGTTATACACAATCCTCCCCGCCCAACATAAATTAAATTCATGCAAAATAATATTAGCATTAGCCTTTGGACTGCTGAATGCTGTGGCAGGGTGTGGATATATCTAATCTGTTTGGGGTCGAGATTAATGGCAGAAAAAGCAATTAAGCCTCCCTAACGCTGTTCATCTAATTACATACGGCATGAAAGACAAAGACTTGTGTGTCAATGGGGAGAAAGAGAGAGAGAGAGACAGAGACAGAGAGAGACAGAGACAGAAAGAGAGAACTTGAGATATAGTATTAATGCATTGCATTTAACTTTGAACACCCACCACCAAATTCTCTAAGCAATTTGCCTGTGTTCTGTATGCACTAGTGTTGTTATCAGCTCACTAAATGAAGAATTTAGCTGGGATGTATTGGACGTGGTGCTGAGGGTTAGTATTGTGGGAGGGGCTGAGGGTTAGTATTGTGGGTGGGGCTGAGAGCTAATATTGTGGGTGGTGCTGAGGGTTAGTATTGTGGGTGGGACTGAGGGTTAGTATTGTGGGTGGGGCTGAAGGTTAGTATTGTGGGTGGAACTGAGGGTTAGTATTGTGGGTGGGGCTGAGGGTGAGTATTGTAGGTGGATCTGAAGGTTAGTATTGTGGGTTAGTGTTGTAGGTGGGGCTGAGGGTAAGTATTGAGGGTTAGTATTGTAGGGTTGGTGTTGGAGGTGGGACTAGGGTGAGTGTTGTGGGTTAGTGTTTTAAGGCTGGGGGGTTGGTGATTGGGGGTTGTGTTGGGGGGTTGGTGATTGGGGGTGGTGTTGGGGTTGGTGTTGGGGGGTGGTGTTGGGGATGCTCTCCTGCACCTGCTGTCTGTTCTAGCAGCAGGCCAGGTCATTCCCTACCCTCACCCATTCCTGCCTACACTGCCTCTCTGCAGGGCGTTATGGAAAGGTGGCTTAGTGTACAGCACTGCCCAAAGGGCGGTGGGATTACATTTGGAACAAATCTGATTGTTCATAAACAGGTGCGCCTGTAAGTGCAGTTCTGAGGAGTCAGACAGCAGGAGACCTGATGAATCTGCTCCCTCTGTAGAGTCATTTATGCTGAAGCCAGACTCCTTGCGCGGGTGATTCACTAGCAATCTGGCTGAAGCTCAGGGATCAATTAGGCCCTTCAAAACCTCCACTACAGACCTGATTGGATCACTGTTCCATTTCAATTACAGCCATTATTATTTATGATCTCCTGTCTCCAGGTTGGGAGAACCTCTGTCAGTCTGAGCGCCGTGAGGGTGAAAACACCCCAGTGTCTTCATGGGTTTGTCGGGCTACAGCAGACCTCCATATAATCGTGACATCTACTAAGAATCCTGTCATGCTCAATTTAAATAATCACTGTCTAGCACTGAAGGCGGCAGATAGAGGGAGTTTTTTCTACATATTGCAGCTATATTCCAGTGGTGTGATTCAGTCTTTGAAAGGTTCAGGGCACAGTTGTTCTGAGCAGAGGAGCACAGTGTGTAATTAAGGAGTGAGGTTTGGGTCGGGCGTGTAATTAAGGAGTGAGGTTTGGGTCGGGCGTGTAATTAAGGAGTGAGGTTTGGGTCGGGCGTGTAATTAAGGAGTGAGGTTTGGGTCGGGCGGAGCCAGCAGAACAGGGTCTGCTCACACTTCTCCACTGCATCTCATCTGTGCTCCTAATTACCTCTAGCATTTATTTGCCAGAAAGGACCTGCTTAACCTCCTGCTCCTTTCAGTGGGTACTGATTTAAAATAGCTCTTGGATTAGCTGGAGAGAAGAAGAGCTTGCATACACACACACACACACACACACACACACACACACACACACACACGCACACACATGCGCACACACACACGCATGTACACACACACACATGCACACACACACACACACACACACACACACACACACACACACACACACACACACACACACACACACACACACACACACACACACACACACACACACACACACACACACACACACACACATACACACACACACACACACACACACACACACACACACACACACACACACACACACACACATGCACACACTGAAAGGGTAACTGGAACTCATCTACTTAGAGAACAAATGTGTGAACCTTAGAAGGCTGACTGTGGTAATCCTGTTCCTCAGACTCAGATATTTAAACACAAACACGTGCAGCTGTGCCTCTGATCCCACTTGCCATTTCACTCTTTGTCATGCACTGATTGTTTAGACTGCTTTAAAAATGTATTTTTGTATTGCTTTAAACAGGGTTTGTCTACACACTGCACTCTATTCAGTGCAGGCTGGATAAGTGCAGAACTCTGTCACTCTAGTTTAAATGTGCTTGCGTTTGGGAGACGTGGCATGTAGCACAACGCTGTACTGAGCTTGCTCATTCTGTTAAACCAGCAGATGCATTTAACAGAATTGGATTCACACCCAAACCAGTTCATAAGCCAACAGCTGAATTCACATCCAAACCAGTTCACAAGCCTACAGCTGAATTCATACCCAGACCATATGAATGTTCATACCCAGAGTTCTTTGCATTCTCTTTGCTAAGTGAGTTAAGGAAGCTACATAGTCAAATAGAGGCAATCACACAGTCTGCTACGCTTCGGAATATTCCCATGAGCCTTGGCAGTTCACGCAGGTGTCTTTTGACTGCCATACATATTTATCATGGATTGTTTGTTTCACTGAAGCACTGAATGTCTGCCCTGTCTCTTCCAGAAACATGTCACGTCCTGTTACGTTTATGGTTGCCTAAAGAATAGTACCAGCAGTCAATGTTGTAAACAGATGGAGAAATCCCGATTTGTTCAAAGAGATTAAACATGCATAATTAATTTGTTTTGTCAGTAGTGCTTCTACCAGACCCCAATATCATTCTTTAGTTTCACTCTCCAAAAGACTACAAAACAGCTTTACTGGCATAAAGGCTGAGAAATACTCTTTTTGTCTCATGTAAACGTGTCTGCCCTTGAAGCAGGCGTCCATCTTGGCTCTAAGTGCTGAGGTTTGCCGTGTCACTCCTCTCAGCTACACACCACTGGGCACAGGCAGCTGTTTTCCTCAAGGTCCTTGAACACTGTCTTTGCATCCTGTTGGAACACTTTCATGGTCAAACACTCAAGCTGTTGCCATGGTGATGACAGCCATGCTCTGACTGATCATTGCATCCTTCGCTTATGATACAGCCGTGCAGAGGAGCACAAACAGCTGCTCATGCGCTTCACACACGGGATCATGGGAAGCCCGTTCAGTTAACACACCTGCACAGCATGTCTCCAGTTTTAATGCAGGGGCTAAATATTATGTGTACTTAAAAACATTTCGTAGTTTCTGATTTTTTTCAGTAGTTAACTGTGAGATAACTGAGGCGATAACTGTGAGATAACTGTGAGATAACTGTGAGATAACTGAGGAGATAACTGTGAGATAACTGAGGCGATAACTGTGAGATAACTGAGGAGATAACTGTGAGATAACTGAGGCGATAACTGTGAGATAACTGAGGCGATAACTGTGAGATAACTGAGGAGATAACTGTGAGATAACTGAGGAGATAACTGTGCTGTCCAGTTGGAGATCAGTGTGTAGTCCAGGTGGAGTTTGGTGTATGGAGATTCACATTAAGGGGTATCATTAGGGGAATCATCTGAATCTAATAGGGGAATCATCTGAATCTAATAGGGGAATCATCTGAACTCAAGTTTTCTGAGAAGCTTTTATTGTTTGGCAGGTGTATTGGAATGCACAGACAATTCTACATTATTAAAGAATAGTGGCCTCAACCTGTAAGAAAGGTCCTATTCACCAGTGTGAATGTCTGGCAAAGACACGTTCCACCATACCAACACCTACAAAGAGGCACAGCTAACCACGCCAGACTCCTCTCACCGATTCCTGGGAGCTACAGAGCTGCGTTTCTTTCTTTTTTTCTGTAAATGAATGTTTAACACGTCTAATAAGATCAGAGACAGACGTTAAAAGAATTTCAACATTCAGAACAGATCATATTCCATCTAAATTAAAGATGTGCAGTATGTAGTTTCATGTTTCATGCACTCAGGACTGTTAACAGGAGAGACACATCCTGGCTCTGTGGGTCACTAAGATGTTTCAGGGGTTCAGATGTATAGCCCAATATTAGCATTTAAAACCAGGAAAGGTCCAGTGGTCAGATGGTCAGGATATTGTCAGAATATTAAAAAGCACTAAATCTGGTTTAGCCCAGTTTATTCTGTAAACAGACAATGAACTGAAACTGCTAAATGATTAAACAACTTCAGCTATTCAATCTATTGATGTCTGAAAGAAAAACTATAACATCATCATGGGAAGACATTTACTACGTGGACACACCAGTCTGGATACAGCATCCTTAGCTTGGTTCCTCTCTTAAAAGAGAATGAAAGGCAAAGAAAAGATCTGCTGGGATCTCACGTAAATACACCAGGTTTGAATTGTGTTGACCAGGGAGGTTCTGAAGATAAATTGTTTTAGCACAGGCCAAATGTAGCTGCAGTGTGTGCAGCTGTGTCAGAGCAGAGCACTAAACTCCACTAAACTCAACTAAACCACACTAAACTCCACTAAACTCCACTTAACCACACTAAACTCCACTAAGCTCAACTAAACCACACTAAACTCCACTAAACTCAACTAAACCACCCTAAACTCCACTAAACTCCACTAAACCACACTAAACTCCACTAATCCACACTAAACCACACTAAACCACACTAAACTCAACTAAACCACCCTAATTCACACTAATCCACACTAAACCACATTAAAGTCCACTAAACTACACTAAACCACACTAAACTTCATTAAACTCAACTAAACCACCCTAAACTCCACTAATCCACACTAATCCACACTAAACCACACTAAACCACACTAAACCACACTAAGGACCTTGCTCTCCCTACTGGCTCTGACATTTGAGGATAGTTTGTCTTCAGTGCAGCCAATGTAACTGTGATGTATCACATCACCAGTAAACTGGCATCTCTACGTAACCTTCTAGAAAGAACCTTCATATCTTTCTTCATATCATTTGTCACCTCTTAACAGGTACATTACACCACAAACTGTACAATGCAGGAAATGAAATGATATTTAATTAAGTATTTTATGTTATTAAGATTGCTCATCCTGGATGTGTACTGTGGAAGGGAGTGTCTACAACATCACAGGTGTGACACATAATCTAAGGCACCAGCCTCCTATGCTGGGCATTGTGGGAGATCAAATCAGATGAACAAACAACACATTGCAACGATGTATCACATGACACAAACACACTGCAACGATGTATCACATGACACAAACACACTGCAACTATGTATCACATGACACAAACACCCTGCAACTATGTATCAATGAGATCAAGAGGTCAATCTGCAATCTGAGCTTTGCTAACCAGACAGGAAGGTGTCCAGACAGCCTGCATGTCTAGCTCTGTATATCTCACCAGTAAGAAAGGTCAGTTGGACAGCAACCATGACAAGTACACAAACCAAAATCAACCCTCACATTGCTATAGAAACATTGAGGAATAAGCTTGGTTTAACATAATTACTAAGGTTTGTTGAACAAATCCTTATACTTCAGTGGATGAAGTATATTAAATGTTCTGTGTAAAAGGCTTGGCGTGTTGGGGGCAGAGAGGTGTGTGTGCCTCACAGTTTAGCCAAGCTGTGTCAGGCTGAGTCAGGGACGTCTGCAGTCCTGTCTGTTCTGTGCAGTAGCGCAGGAGGAGGCTGTGCAGTGCTGAGTCAGGGACGTCTGCAGTCCTGTCTGTTCTGTGCAGTAGCGCAGGAGGAGGCTGTGCAGTGCTGAGTCAGGGACGTCTGCAGTCCTGTCTGTTCTGTGCAGTAGTGCAGGAGGAAGCTGTGCAGTGCTGAACAGTGCAGCTGCAGTCACACCCTAATCTGGCTCAGCGCTGTAAACCCACATCGTAGCTTCCCTGCGTGTGCACTGGCTGATACATGCACAAGTCAGGATAACACATGCATACAGAAGTCAGGTTACGAACACCGTTGCATCCCAGAACCTTCCCAGTACCCTTCAGTACCATCCAAGTACTACCAGCAGTCCCAGTACCCTTCAGTACCCTTCAGTATCCTCTAAGTACTACCAGCAGTCCCAGTACCCTCCCAGACTGCCTTGAGTTGCTATGGAGCAGCTTGCTTTACGTCACCACGGTAACACCCTGATCTGAGCAAGGTGTTGATTGCTGTGACCTCCAGCTCTATACGAGTGGGTTTGTTTTGAGAAGAGACCATATCCTCATGTATCACCTCCGCACATCCTACAGAGCTCTCAAAAGGTTTCCCACTGCTCGTAAATCAATGGCACTAAATCCAGAGGCTTTTTGGCAGGTGTGCTAACATCAGCAGTGGAAGGAGGGGATAAAGGGCTCATCAGCGTCTTAGCATTTCCCTTCGTCAGTTTAGCCTGAGACTGCGAGGATACGCAGACACATGCTGTCCACAGGCCTCCACAGACCTACACAGACCTCCACAGCCTGCTCCTCCACAGACCTACGCAGACCTACACAGCCTGCTCCTACACAGACCTACACAGCCTGCTCCTCCACAGACCTACACAGACCTACACAGACCTCCACAGCCTGCTCCTCCACAGACCTCCACAGACCTCCACAGCCCTACACAGACCTACACAGCCTGCTCCTACACAGACCTCCACAGACCTACACAGCCTGCTCCTACACAGACCTACACAGCCCTCCACAGACCTACACAGCCTGCTCCTCCACAGCCCTACACAGGCCTACACAGCCTGCTCCTCCACAGACCTACGCAGACCTACACAGACCTACACAGCCTGCTCCTCCACAGACCTACACAGCCTGCTCCTACACAGACCTCCACAGACCTACACAGCCTGCTCCTCCACAGACCTCCACAGCCTGCTCCTCCACAGACCTACACAGACCTACACAGCCTGCTCCTCCACAGACCTACACAGACCTCCACAGACCTACACAGCCTGCTCCTCCACAGACCTCCACAGACCTACACAGCCTGCTCCTCCACAGACCTACACAGACCTCCACAGACCTACACAGCCTGCTCCTCCACAGACCTACACAGACCTCCACAGACCTACACAGCCTGCTCCTCCACAGACCTACACAGACCACAGACCTACACAGCCCTACACAGACCTACACATTCACAGACCTACACATTCACATTCAGCAGCCAGTCCATGTAGCCAAGAAACAGGTTGGACCACAGTTAATGTAAAATAACAGAACCAGCTCAAGCCAAACCAGTTATGTGATTGAATCGTCATGCTCACCACGTCTTTCTCAGGACCCACAATGACAGGAAGAAACAGAACACAAATGTGTTTTAAGGTCATAATCACAGCTGCATTAGAAAGAGCAAATCCTACTGTATGTCCCAGCATACGTGCCAAGAATATGTGTAAAAAACATCTTAAATTCCTAAATTCATAAAATGCAAAAACAGCCTGTTGTATCACCATTCGCCAAATGTACCGTCTGACCTGCAGCACATGGTAGAGAGGCGGGGCTGGCAGAGAGAGGCGGGGCTGGCAGAGAGAGGCGGGGCTGGCAGAGAGAGGCGGGGCTGGCAGAGAGAGGCGGGGCTGGCAGAGAGAGGCGGGGCTGACATCTCAGAAACCACACGAGTTGTTTCTGTTATATAATGTTACCTGAAGAATCGACCTTCATTTCATTTAGTGATACACACTTTTTTCACACAGTACAAACCAATTAGTTAAACATTATAATTGGTTATATTTTGAAATGTGGCAATACACATTATAAATAACAGAAATTCAGCAGACAGAAGAGTACCTTAATGTTATGTAATGGATAGATAGATAAATAGACAGAGAGAAAGAGAGACAGGAGAGAGACAGGAGAGAGACAGAGAGAGCCAGAGAGAGAGAAAGAGGGAGAGAGAGACAGGTGAGAGACCACAGGTGAGAGACCCCTGCTCTGAGTTAGGCCTATGCATTATAAAGTAGACGAGTGTCACCTTTACCTTATCTAAACGTATAGAGCAGACAAACATAGGTGTAGGACTGAGACAGCAACCTGTAGATTATATACTGAGGTCACATGTCACAAGCAGCACAGTTTCAAGAATGAAGTTAGATGGTTATATAGCTACACCATGATGATGAAGTCATGTTAATCTGACGTAATAGTTACTTAGCTACGTCCTGCAGGTGCACTGGAATACAAATCAACATGCAAATATTTATAATTTGTCACTAAAATAAATAAATGAGTCTAATGCTTTTTATTTATCTGCCTTTTTATTGTTCAATTTGTTTCAATTTTCAACTTCTTGAAAATAATAAAAACAGAAATGCTACTGTTAAGTGTAAAGTGTAAAGTGTAAAGTGTGGGTGGTTCTGAGTGGTTGATCTCATTTGGAGCTCTTTAATTGATAAAATGCAACAAATCTTCATTTTGTGTCTGCATGATTATAAATGAAGAGCTCTGTCCACGTGTTTAGAAGAGTGGTGTTCAGAAGGGTGGTGTTCAGAGGGGTGGTGTTCAGAGGGGTGGTGTTCAGAGGGGTGGTGTTCAGAAGGGTGGTGGTCAGAGGGGTGGTGTTCAGAGGGGTGGTGTTCAGAAGGGTGGTGGTCAGAGGGGTGGTGTTCCACTGGTAACCTTACTGATCCAGTTCCGCCCCTTATGGGTGACGCCACGGACTGGTGCCTCGGCCGTACAAGCGAACAACACACTGCTGTCTCTCTCCATACATAACCAACACACTGCTGTCTCTCCATACATAACCAATGCACTGCTGTCTCTCTCCATACATAACCAACACACTGCTGTCTCTCCATACATAACCAACACACTGCTGTCTCTCTCCATACATAACCAACACACTGCTGTCTCTCCATACATAATCAACACACTGCTGTCTCTCTCCATACATAACCAACACACTGCTGTCTCTCTCCATACATAACCAACACACTGCTGTCTCTCTCCATACATAACCAACACACTGCTGTCTCTCTCCATACATAACCAACACACTGCTGTCTCTCTCCATACATAACCAACACACTGCTGTCTCTCTCCATACATAACCAACACACTGCTGTCTCTCTGCTCATATCCCCATTCTGCTGCAACTCAGCACAGTGGCAGTTTAAACAGGCCACCAAACAAAACTCCATCTTAGATAATAACCTGTATTTGCATAGAAATATTTTGCATATAGTGCAGGTATTTGCATAGATAAACAGAACAAGGTACCACCTTAATGACACACTATGAAGTGTCCACTATTTTCACAACCATTACAAAACATTAAGAGGCCATGCAGGGATTTCACTACAGTCGGATTCCATTACACAGTGTTGAGAGGCGTGTAAATGTCAAAAGGACAGTATGTCATTAAGGATCAGAGTACACTGGCCCTGTAATTATAGCCATGCAGGTCGTGTTGTATATGTCCTGTAATAAAACAAATATTGACACAAATCATGCTTGTATTGGAATAAAAATCTTAGAAAAATGCTGTCATTTGCATGAAACCAGACTTTTACGTAGACCCAGTGTTGATTATCTAGTTGTATTCATGTTTTTTAATAAGCAATTCAATAATAATAACTATTTGCTTTTAGCACTGATAAACTGGCCCACACCAGGTCCGCTCAGAAACCACTTTTCCAAATGATTAGGTTGTAAGTAGTGGCATGTTTTTTGGGTGCAATTCCTAAATGGAGCATTTACACTAATTGAGACAAATGCATTTAGCCGTACTTATCCCATTTACATGGAACGCCATCCAGATGTTACAGCAGCACAGCTGTGTTTTTGCATCCAAACAGACACAGGCATTTTGCCCAACAGGCCTTTAGAAGATGAAACCCAACCCATTCAGAGCATCAACCAATGCACATGAGAACAGATTGCCATGCCAACTATAATTTGAATACTGATTTGTGCAGGGTGTAAATAAACATATGTTTACATTTCTGCATATATCAAGCATTATTTTTTAAGGTTGTCATAAACTGCACTGCTAATTTCACTGCCAGTCACCACGGCGCAGCGTGAAGTACTGAGGTTCTTCCTGCGTGGGGCCTTCAGGGGGCTCTTCTTGGGTTCTTCACGCATCATTATTCTCTGGTGGAGAGAATACTGGAGTAATTCTGGTGGAGTAAAATTAACAATTAAAACTGGGAAAAGGCAGCAAAAATGCAAAGAGTTCAGACAGACGTCCTCAAGGTGAGTGAGAATTTGCATTTTGCTCAGTGGAATTATGATTGTGATGATTGTTGATTTTGCTCAGTGGGATTATGATTGTTGATTTTGCTCAGTGGGATTATGGTTGTGATGATTGTTGATTTTGTTCAGATGGATTATGATTGTGATGATTGCTGATTTTGTTCAGATGGATTATGATTGTGATGATTGCTGATTTTGCTCAGATGGATTATGATTGTGATGATTGCTGATTTTGCTCAGATGGATTACGGTTGTGATGATTGCTGATTTTGATCAGATGGATTATGATTGTGATGATTGTTGATTTTGCTCAGTGGGATTATGATTGTGATGATTACTGATTTTGCTCAGATAGATTATGATTGTGATGATTCCTGATTTGCGGACTATAGTCAATGTGCCAATATTAATTATGATTGATCGATTGTCTGTCAAAGCTACAGGGTCTTTCACAGAGGCATATTGAGCCACTCTGTTTCCGCTACAGTCAATAATTGGAAGCAGAAGGAGGTTGATCAAGAACACCAAGTCCTGGGAAAGTGAGGGTTCCCTGGAATGTCACAGCAGCACAAGATGGTCAATCATCCAGGCATGTCAGCCTTGGACAGAGTGGCTTATTATCAGGTGCAAAGCCTTCAATCAAGAGCGCAACTCTCAGTGAAAGTGCACAGCACTTCAGAGCAGCCATGACGGTTTGCTGCTCCTGTGCTGGAGCGGCGCACAGCGTTCAGACAACAGGCGCACACATTGGTAGGCTAATGCATGTGATCTTAGTGGCTCTTAAGGACATTCTCATTAGAGAAAAATGAAGTCGGGCATAACTGCTAATATGGAAGCAATCAAAGTGGATTGAGGAGTTGGCGGACGGCTGTTTTAAATCAGCATGCAGCCATCTGTTGGGGTGGGTGGGGAGCGCTGGATCCCGTCCAGAACATCTGAACATCTCAGCAGCAGCACGAACTCCACTGCTGCTTCCCCATCAATGAGAGGTTCACCCTCGACTCCCTGCTTTGGTCTTGGCAAACAAGACTGTGAGCTCTTTAGGAATAAAAGTGCGGGGTGAAGGAAGAAAGGGAGTGAGGGTGAGAGGAGCAGCACTTCAGGTCACATGGCTCCCTGTGGGGGCGGGATGGAAGGCTCCCTCGCTGCTATGTGCTAGCTGGGACGGCATGATGCCAGCCTGAGCCCTGAGACCCATTAAAGGAGTGGCCAGTCCTGAACATCTGAGCTCTGATTAAACACTGCCAGCTCAGCCTGACAAACGGGTCCCCACAGAGCAAAGCTGTGCAGGAACCGGACCTCCCTGCCAGGGAGAGGCAGCAGGAGAGGGGTGTGTCTCTCTGGAGCACTGCCTCACAGTGCTACACCCAGCAGTGCTACACCCATCACTCAGCAGTGCTACACCCATCACCCAGCAGTGCTACACCCATCACTCAGCAATCCTACAAATATACTTTAAGTTCTGGTCCAAAGTCAGAACCATGAACCAAAGACACAAGAGCTGAAGGAAACCTGAACAGAAATGAGGCAGATAACTCAGAGTAGCTCATAGCTAACTAACACTACCGCAGGACCTAGCTAGCTAACACTACCACAGGACCTAGCTAACTAACACTACTGCAAGACCTAGCTAACGAACACTACCGCAAGACCTAGCTAACTAACACTACCGCAGTACCTAGCTAACTAACACTACCGCAGGACCTAGCTAACTAACACTACCGCAGGACCTTGCTAACTAACACTACCGCAAGACCTAGCTAACGAACACTACCGCAAGACCTAGCTAACTAACACTACCGCAGTAACTAGCTAACTAACACTACCGCAGGACCTAGCTAACTAACACTACCGCAGGACCTAGCTAACTAACACTACTGCAGGACCTTGCTAACTAACACTACCGCAGGACCTAGCTAACTAACACTACCGCAGTACCTAGCTAACTAACACTACCGCAGGACCTTGCTAACTAACACTACCGCAGGACCTAGCTAACTAACACTACCGCAGGACCTAGCTAACTAACACTACCGCAAGACCTAGCTAACTAACACTACCACAGGACCTAGCTAACTAACACTACCGCAGGAACTAGCTAACTAACACTACCGCAGGACTTAGCTAACTAACACTACTGCAGGACCTAGCTATTGGCTGGGTGGTATCGAATATTTATAGTCTACTGTGACAGTAAAAACGAGGACCAGGAGTGTTGGGTGGGTGTTGTAGCTGTGCAGGTAAAGGGTGTAGTACATCTGAACACAATACTGCACCACTGCAGGGCCAGTATGTGCCTGAGGCTCGTCACACGTAATTGTGACGAGATCACCGATAACACAAAGATGATACGATACGAGTCTGAAGTTTGCCCCAGTCATTTCTGCTGCCTGTAAAATCATTCAATATTTTCAAAAGTGTTAGCATAAAACGTATAGCTGAAAGACATGTTTGTTGTATATGCCAAATTAACATAAAAGCAGAAAATGTCATGCTGAAATATAATGGCGAATGCGTGGCACAGGTAAAGAGAGGCCGCTTGAACTCAGTTAACAACTAGATTTGCAGTGCAGTGGATTCTTTAGAAGAGGAACTGTGAATCTTCACCATTCCATTGGCACATGTCTGAATGTCAGAGCTCAGCATTGCGGTGCTACGCCTGTTCACATTGGAGGTGATTTGTGACAATGAGTAAAACCGTTGCTGTGAATAGCTGTGAACATGATGGAGTTTGACACAATCTTCTTGTTTTTGACACATTCATACTGGACAAAGGTTTTGTTATTCGATTTATTTTCTCTGTAATCAATGAGCATTCACATACATCTGTGTTCACACTGCTGCCTTTACCCTGCACAGTGAGGTCTACCTGTCAGTGGCACTGATCACAGTGATCCGAGCAGTGTGGTTGGGAAGCCCAGGTTAGCCTAGCGCTATGGTAACCCACAGGACTTGATGGACCTGGTGTGGGGGGTTCTATAAGGAGCAGCAGTAATGAGCGTATGGAGCAGACGGCGAGCTGGACGGGGCTTTTAGGAGCCGCCCGCATGCCCGAGCAGAAACACAGCTCTTCTGATGCAGGTCTTCACGCCTAATTGGGTGATGGGTTGAGTGACTTTGTGAGCTCAGAAAAGCTCAGTACGCAATGCTGGGACGGTGTGGGAGAGGAGAGAGAGATGGAGGAATGTGAGGAAGAGATTCTTCCACTCTCCTGTTAAATCCACTTTCAAATGAATGTCTGCAAAACGCATGTTTGTTAAGTGGAATAGTTAATGTGGTTAATTGGTTCATTAATTTATGAAGTTGCAGCATTTGACATGAAAGACTGGCCAGGCCTCCATCACATGCAGCCTCCATCACATGCAGCCTCCATCACATGCAGCCTCCATCACATGTAGCCTCCCTCCTGATGCTTGTTGTGTGGTGAACTTCAGCGCGGACTGTTCAGAATGCAGCGCCACAGCAGATGGTGTCAGCATTTTATTTTGCACAGGTTTCATCTCTCGTTTGTTTATCTGTTTTCCTTATCTGCTACTACATCATCACATCCACATCATCACATCCACATCATCACATCCACATCATCACATCCATGCTGTAAGACCTTCACTACATCATCACATCCACATCATCACATCCACATCATCACATCCACATCATCACATCCATGCTGTAAGACCTTCACTACATCATCACATCCACATCATCACATCCACATCATCACATCCATGCTGTAAGACCTTCACTACATCATCACATCCACATCATCACATCCACATCATCACATCCATGCTGTAAGACCTTCACTACATCATCACATCCACATCATCACATCCACATCATCACATCCATGCTGTAAGACCTTCACTACATCATCACATCCACATCATCACATCCACATCATCACATCCATGCTGTAAGACCTTCACTACATCATCACATCCATGCTGTAAGATCTTCACTACTACATCATCACATCCATGCTGTAAGACCTTCACTACTACATCATCACATCCATGCTGTAAGACCTTCACTACGACATCATCACATCCATGCTGTAAGACCTTCACTACTACATCATCACATCCATGCTGTAAGACCTTCACTACATCATCACATCCATGCTGTAAGACCTTCACTACTACATCATCACATCCATGCTGTAAGACCTTCACTACTACATCATCACATCCATGCTGTAAGACCTTCACTACGGCATCATCAAATCCATGCTGTAAGACCTTCCCTACTACATCATCACATCCATGCTGTAAGACCTTTACTAGGCACAACCTATACGCTAGCTCCTATACGCTGGCTCCTATACGCTAGCTCATATACGCTAGCTCCTATACGCTAGCTCATATACGCTGGCTCCTATACGCTAGCTCATATACGCTAGCTCATATACGCTGGCTCCTATACGCTGGCTCCTATACACTGGCTCCTATACGCTGGCTCCTATATGCTGGCTCCTATACGCTGGCTCCTATACGCTAGCTCCTATACGCTAGCTCATATACGCTGGCTCCTATACGCTAGCTCATATACGCTAGCTCATATACGCTGGCTCCTATACGCTGGCTCCTATACGCTAGCTCCTATACGCTGACTCCTATACGCTAGCTCATATACGCTAGCTCCTATACGCTGGGTCCTATACGCTAGCTCCTATACGCTGGCTCCTATACGCTAGCTCCTATACGCTGGCTCCTATACGCTAGCTCATATACGCTGGGTCCTATACGCTGACTCCTATACGCTAGCTCATATACGCTGGCTCCTATACGCTGGCTCCTATACGCTAGCTCCTATACGCTGGCTCCTATACGCTAGCTCATATACGCTGGGTCCTATACGCTGGCTCCTATACGCTAGCTCTGGTGCATATGGTAATAGGGCCTCTTGTCCAAAGTTTGGATTGGATTATACAAAATAAATAGCTAACATTGCTCATACAGTTCGTACAGTAAAAGCTTATTGTTTTCTCTGACAAGGAGATCTTCAGTGTTTGTCACTAATGTGTCATCAGAGAGTAGAAGAATAAATAAGAGTAAATAAATGGAACTCTGCCATCACTAAAACACAACAGAACTATCCTGCAGTCACTTTCATGTCCTGATGAATGGTGCTGAATAATAGATATGAGCAGGAGGTGATATCAGCAGGAATACTGGCTGGAGCTGATCTCACTGAGTGTACAAGACAGGTCCTGTTGTCCAGGTAAACACACCACAATCCAGATGAAGACAGACAAAGAGGTCTTGTGCGGAAACCACGAACCTTAAATGATGATGTTGATTCTGTTTTAGTGAATCAATCAAATGGTGCCGTATCGCCCTGGACATGAGTCATTCCTCCTCTAATACAGAACACGGGGCATCTGGCAGCAAACACATGTACAGCTTACTGACAGATAGTCAAACAGTCACACAGACAGACACACCGACAGACAGACACACAGACAGACATTCATTGACAGACATTCACATAGATAGACAGTCACAGACAGTTTCCATTATGACCAAATGCATCTGGTCTACATACAAAGCCCCTTACCAATAGGTCTGATTAAACCTCATAAAATGTTGCCAAATTTTTAATTGCTAATCCTTGATGAACTCAATCTGGGCATGTAAAGGTTTACTGTCAGCATTCTAAAATACCGCATAAAAATACCCACGATCATACTGGCTAGAGGACACTAGGGATTGAAAGAACCTGTGTGCGTGTGTGTGTGTGTGAGTAGGTGTGGGTGGGTGTGTGGGGGGGGTGTACTAAGACCCTGTGTGTGTGTAGGGGGGTGTACTTATGTCTCTGAGCGTGTTTGTATGTGGGTTGAAGTGTACAGGTGGAATGCTACTTATGAAGCTGGATTGCATCTATTATCAGCAGGAGTGGATGTCGATCAAAATTTATTATGGTGGAGAAACAGAATAGTGACTGTAGAATCTGGGTTGAAGTGTATGTGTAATGCTTGTACACTGACAAGCTGCTTCTGAGCTCAGAGATAGCAAAGTACAGAGAGCTCCAAAACCAGCTAAACATGCACAACCTCCTGTTCAGCCTATGTAAATTAATTATATACACACGCCAGCGTGCGCGCACACACACACACACACACACACACACACTCACAAACATTCTGTCTCACACACAAAGTCAAAAATGCAAACACATGCACACCAGAGAGCATGTCGCACCAGGTGACCTATTTTTGGGTTGCTGGTATAGGAAGTGCAGTAGCATATGAATAGTGGGAGAGACGTAGGCAGAGAGGAAAAAGGGAGAGTGAGGAGGGGGGAAGAGAGAGAAAGAGAGGGGGAGAGGGAGGGAGGTATGGTAAGAGTAGGAGGAAGACAGAGAGTGGGAGGAAGAGAGAGAGGCAGGGAGAGAGAGAAAAGAGAGAGAGAGAGGCAGGGAGAGGGAGAGAGGCAGGAAGAGAGAGAGAGAGAGGGCTAGAGATGTACTGCCAGGATGTCATCCACCTTTTCATGCTTTGCTCTGGACAGTGGATTAATTACCCAGTGTGGGAACTGGATCCGACTCTGTGAGTGACTCTCCGCCTCCGTCACCATCAATAATACATTTTTCTGTCTCTCTCTTTAATTTACCCACAAGTCACCAGCTCACGTCACTCACTGCAAACATACAGAAAGCAGGGAAATCCAATATGGAAAGGGGAAACGTAACGCCCTGCGAATGCACATGAGCGCACACACACACACACACACACACACATCTACATTCAGTGTGGAGAGTAGCCACTCTCAGAGATGTGCCTCTCTGCAGTAGCATGCAGGCAGAAGGTAGAGGAGGTGTGATCAGAGACAGGGGGAGAGGCAGACCAGGCAGACCCAGGAGGAGGACTGGACCGGGGCTTTGTTCTTCCAGACTGTGTGCAGGACTGCAGACTGCTTTGCCATCACCCCACACACCCCATCACTTGTTTTTCCTGTGAAGCGTTTCACCCAGCACTACCCTAATGCTCCGGACTAGAGCTAAGGGGGAGGGACGAATGGCTGAGCACTGGAGAACTCAGGTGTGGGGCAGTCATGTGGATGAGCAGAGGTAGGTCACCTGACCCACATACACTTCATCTCTAGCATGGGTTCAGGAGTCAGTGGGAAGACGATGGAGAGAAGCAGGAGTGCATGGCAGGTGTGCATGGTTAGGAACCTAGCACTGTACCTAGAGCTGTAACTACACCTGTACCTAGAGCTGTAACTACACCTGCACCTACACTTGTACCTAGAGCTGTACCTAAAGCTGCATGTAGACCTGTACCTACACCTGTACCTAGAGCTGTAACTACACCTGTACCTAGAGCTGTAACTACACCTGTACCTAGAGCTGTATACCTAGAGCTGTAACTACACCTGTACCTAGAGCTGTACCTACACCTGTACCTAGAGCTGTATACCTAGAGCTGTAACTACACCTGTACCTAGAGCTATAACAACACCTGTACCTAGAACTGTACCTAGGGCTGTAAGTACATCTGTACCTAGAGCTGTACCTACACCTGTACCTAGAGCTGTAACTACACCTCTACCTACACTTGTACCTAAAGCTGCACGTAGAGCTGTACCTACACCTGTACCTAGAGCAGTAACTACACCTGTACCTAGACCTGTACCTACACCTGTACCTAGAGCTGTATACCTAGAGCTGTAACTACACCTGTACCTAGAGCTGTAACAACACCTGTACCTAGAACTGTACCTAGGGCTATAAGTACATCTGTACCTAGAGCTGTAGCTACACCTGTACCTACACCTGTACCTAGAGCTGTACCTACACCTGTAACTACACCTCTGTAAGACAGAGGTTCCCTGGGTTAGTGATCTCACCTTATTGGTGAAGATATAGTTCCTTCTGATTAAATCAAGAACAATCATGTTTCATGTCAGGAGCTCACCTGAGTGCCTCAGCAAGTCGCCCTACACTGGTGCATCTGAACTGATCTGCACTGTCTAGCATGTCAACACAGGAAAAAGAAAAACAAGGAAAGGCAGACCAATCAAGAACGGGCATCCGTTAAATTAAACTATGACATCATTAGTTTGTGTTCCGGAGAATCAGAGCAATTAACCATCCGTGTGGTTTTGCTGCAGAGTTTTGAATAAACAAACCACTGCTTTATCAAGCCAAAAACAATTTACCCAGAGTCCCCTGTGCACAGCCGTTTCCGAGCCGGCCGCCCATTCCAATCTTTCATCATTCTCGCTCTTACCAATTTCCAAGGTACCAGCTCAGAATTAATTGCTTATTAAATCAACATTAACCCCCTGACCTCATTTCCTACCAAGCAGAATGGCTACATTGCTACAGCAGAAACAGACTGGTCTCCCCCTTACCTGCACGGAACCAGAGTTGTAGAGCAGGAGTAGAGCTGTAGAGCAAGAGTAGAACTGTAGAGCAGCAGTAGAACTGTAGAGCAGGAGTAGAGCTGTAGAGCAGGAGTAGAGCTGTAGAGTAAAAGTAGAGCTGTAGAGTAGAAGTAGAGCTGTAGAGCAGGAGTAGAACTGTAGAGTAGGAGTAGAGTTGTAGAGCAGGAGTAGAGCTGTAGAGCAAGAGTAGAACTGTAGAGCAGCAGTAGAACTGTAGAGCAGGAGTAGAGCTGTAGAGCAGGAGTAGAGCTGTAGAGCAGGAGTAGAGCTGTAGAGTAAAAGTAGAGCTGTAGAGTAGAAGTAGAGCTGTAGAGCAGGAGTAGAACTGTAGAGCAGGAGTAGAGCTGTAGAACAGGAGTAGAACTGTAGAGCAGGAGTAGAGCTGTAGAGCAGGAGTAGAGCTGTAGAGCAGGAGTAGAACTGTAGAGCAGGAGTAGAGCTGTAGAGTAGGAGTAGAGCTGTAGAGCAGGAGTAGAACTGTAGAGCAGGTGTAGAGCTGTAGAGTAGGAGTAGAACTGTAGAACAGGAGTAGAACTGTAGAGCAGGTGTAGAGCTGTAGAGTATAAGTAGAGCTGTAGAGTAGGAGTAGAACTGTAGAACAGGAGTAGAACTGTAGAGCAGGAGTAGAGCTGTAGAGCAGGAGTAGAGCTGTAGAGCAGGAGTAGAACTGTAGAGCAGGAGTAGAGCTGTAGAGCAGGAGTAGAGCTGTAGAGTAAAAGTAGAGCTGTAGAGTAGAAGTAGAGCTGTAGAGCAGGAGTTGAACTGTAGAGTAGGAGTAGAACTGTAGAACAGGAGTAGAACTGTAGAGCAGGTGTAAAGCTGTAGAGTATAAGTAGAGCTGTAGAGTAGGAGTAGAACTGTAGAGCAGGAGTAGAACTGTAGAGCAGGAGTAGAGCTGTAGAGCAGGAGTAGAGCTGTAGAGTAAAAGTAGAGCTGTAGAGTAGAAGTAGAGCTGTAGAGCAGGAGTTGAACTGTAGAGTAGGAGTAGAGTTGTAGAGCAGGAGTAGAGCTGTAGAACAGGAGTAGAACTGTAGAGCAGGTGTAAAGCTGTAGAGTATAAGTAGAGCTGTAGAGTAGGAGTAGAACTGTAGAGCAGGAGTAGAACTGTAGAGCAGGAGTAGAGCTGTAGAGTAGGAGTAGAACTGTAGAGCAGGAGTAGAACTGTAGAGCAGGAGTAGAGCTGTAGAGTAGGAGTAGAACTGTAGAGCAGGAGTTGAACTGTAGAGCAGGAGTAGAGCTGTAGAGTATAAGTAGAGCTGTAGAGTAGGAGTAGAACTGTAGAGCAGGAGTAGAACTGTAGAGCAGGAGTAGAGCTGTAGAGTAGAGTAGAACTGTAGAGCAGGAGTAGAACTGTAGAGCAGGAGTAGAGCTGTAGAGTATAAGTAGAGCTGTAGAGTAGGAGTAGAACTGTAGAGCAGGAGTAGAACTGTAGAGCAGGAGTAGAGCTGTAGAGTATAAGTAGAGCTGTAGAGTAGGAGTAGAACTGTAGAGCAGGAGTAGAACTGTAGAGCAGGAGTAGAGCTGTAGATTATAAGTAGAGCTGTAGAATAGGAGCAGCATTTCTTCACAGCTACACTTACATTTACAGCTGTGCTGTCTTCATCTGTTTGATTGCTTGTTTGTTTATCATATATTACAGGTATTTGTTTTGGCAGTAACTCCACTGACACAGTAACAGTAACAGTAACAGTAATGGGTAATTTAAGTAGAGAGGAAGGCATTAAAAAGGAATAAAAGTAACATTTAAAAAATAAAGTGCAAGCATAAATCTAAGTAGTAGGTACAGACAGAGCTGATCTCAGAACAGTCATTAGTGTGCACGAGAAATCACATGTGGACACAGAAGCTCTGAAGCCACTGCTGAGGTACAGCCCAGACTGAGTGCTTGCTAGCACGAGCGTTAAGCAAAGCCTCTGAAATCATGTATCTCTCTTTTGTTTTGTGCACTTGTAAACTTCATGGAGCTGAAAAGCAGAGTGTGTGAAGGTGAACGTTTAAACACAGTGTACACATCATTAGTTTCTCTTTTAATGAATTCAGTGTCATGTTTTATCAGATATACAGGAGCTGAATGTGTGTGTGTTTGCATGTGTGTGTGTGTTTGTATTTATGTGTGTGTTGAAGTGTGCAATATTTCTGTTAATTGACCTCCCGATTCATCACTAATGAAGTGTACACGTTAGGGAGAGCGATCACTAACCCATTCATCTGAGCTAAGCCTTCTTACCAACACCATGCCTGTAAATCTGTTTATCAACATCAGCACATGTTGTTTGGTATTGGTGTTTAAAAGCAGGCAGTGACAGACTAGGCGTGCCGTTCTGCTGGGCCCAAAGTCAACTGAATCACAGGCAGTTCGGAATTTCAAACGCCTGTCATCACTCTGAGAGTTAAATATGGGAGGAAGTGAAATATGGGAAAGAAGTGTGTGTTTTCCTGCTGTGCTGCTGAAGGTCTGTGTCAGCCTGACACACTGAGGAGGTTATTTACTGCAGGAGACAGAGCAGAAGGTGCCTGTAAAGCTGATCCACCTTATTTCTGCCATATTCATCATGAAAATAATTGTAAAAACATCTTTTCCCTCTTATGAAAGAGTGTGAAAGAGTAGAAACCAATCACAGATGTGGTGTGAAGTGTCCATTCCAAGGGGGTGTGCTGGAGCACCCTGAGCACCTGAGCACCTGAGCACCTGAGTACCTGAGCACTGAGCACCTGAGCACCTGAGCACCTGAGCAGCACTGAGCACCTGAGCACCTGAGCACTGAGCACCTGAGCACTGAGCACCTGAGCACCTGAGCACTGAGCACCTGAGCACCTGAGCACCTGAGTACCTGAGCACTGAGCACCTGAGCACCTGAGCACTGAGCACCTGAGCACTGAGCACCTGAGCACCTGAGCACCTGAGCACCTGAGCACCTGAGTACCTGAGTACCTGAGCACCTGAGCACTGAGCACCTGAGCACTGAGCACCTGAGCACTGAGCACCTGAGCACCTGAGCACCTGAGCACCTGAGCACCTGAGCACCTGAGCACTGAGCACCTGAGCACCTGAGCACTGAGCACCTGAGCACTGAGCACCTGAGTACCTGAGCACTGAGCACCTGAGCATCTGAGCACCTGAGTACCTGAGCATCTGAGCACCTGAGCACCTGAGTACCTGAGCACCTGAGCACTGAGCACCTGAGCATCTGAGCACCTGAGTACCTGAGCATCTGAGCACCTGAGCACCTGAGCACCTGAGCACCTGAGCACTGAGCACCTGAGCACTGAGCACCTGAGCACCTGAGTACCTGAGCACTGAGCACCTGAGCACCTGAGCACCTGAGCACTGAGCACCTGAGCACTGAGCACCTGAGCACTGAGCACCTGAGTACCTGAGTACCTGAGCACTGAGCACCTGAGCACCTGAGTACCTGAGCACTGAGCACCTGAGTACCTGAGCACTGAGCACCTGAGCACTGAGCACCTGAGCACTGAGCACCTGAGCACTGAGCACTGAGTACCTGAGCACCTGAGCACCTGAGCACTGAGCACCTGAGCACTGAGCACCTGAGCACTGAGCACCTGAGTACCTGAGTACCTGAGCACTGAGCACCTGAGCATCTGAGCACCTGAGTACCTGAGCATCTGAGCACCTGAGCACCTGAGCACCTGAGCACCTGAGCACCTGAGCACTTGAGCACCTAGGTTCTTGAGCACTGAGCACCTCCATGCTTTGCCCTTGCATTACTGGATATGTGAGCATTAAAAGGTTCTGGCAATGTAGTCAAACAGGCTAATTGGAAACGTGAGCTGGTCTGAATCTGAGGGGCAGTGATACCTCGGCATCAGATCAGATACACCAGGACCAACTGATGTGCCAGACAGTTAGCCAGACAGTGTTTGAATTTGGAATGTTTGAAAGCAACAACAACAAAAGCCACAACAACAAAACAATCAAACAACAGTATTAAATATAAATACATAAACCAAAACAGCAGCACAACATACAGTCGAATTGCACCACAGGCTTCTCACGTGAGCAGCCCGTCTGAGGCTGATGGTGCCTCCGCGCTGGATCCATATGCTCTGTCTGGACACGTCCTCCGCCCACTACACCCCTGGAACTCTCAGGAACTCTCAACCCCTCAGCCAATAGGAGGCTCTGGACTACTAGAACACAAGGTGATGTCCTCTGTATCTTTCACCCACACTCTCTTCAACCTGCGTTCACGTCTCAAACCACCTCCAGTATAAGGCACATGGCTGCACTAAAGTACATTGAGGTTTAGATTGCTTCTCCAGTTCATTATGCTTTTGAACACATTGTTTCAAATGATACCAAACCACGGGCTTTTTGTGCATTGAGCAAACAGGTCTGTGTTGTGTTGAGTCATGTTCTGCATTACGCTGAGTCATGTTCTGCATTACGTTGACACGGTGCGAGTTTTGCTGGGTTGTGCTGTGTGCTAAGTCTTGATGGGTGTTGGGTGTTGCGTACTGAATAGTGCTGTATGTTATGATGTGCATTAAGTCGAGCTGTGGTGCTTGCAACGCTGACTCATGTTGTGTGTATTTCATCTGCTGCAGATTGGGAACCTTATATGGCTTTGTAACCCCACACCTATACAGAGGGCAGCAGAGGGCAGCTGTATGGAGGGCAGGGATTAGCGGTGCAGGTGGAGGGTTACTTCCTGTCTGTGTAGGGACCCTGTTGAGGGGCTGTTGTGTGGGAGGATTAGCTCCATCACATGCACCCAGGATGCAGTCAACTGACTCCTAACATCCATCTGCATTAGCCTTAGCTCACACAGAGTTTGGCCATGTCCAAGGTACACTCTTTATCAGTGTGGAAAACCTTGATCCTGAATAGAAATTTTAATTTTTGTTGCTGTTGTTGTTCCGAGATCATTTTTGGGGTCCATAATGACAGCCTGAATACTCTTTGTGGTGACATATCACGGTGTACAAGACTTTTGCAATAAAATTCCTCCTCTTCCCAGTGAGAACGGAGTGTTGCATCAGCAGGCAGGTGTGCAGGATTATGTGTGTCCTGCTGCCTGGACAGTCTCTGCACTGCTGTTTTATTTCGAGCTGCTCGTCACACGTGACCAAGTTTCTCAAAAACACCAGGTGACAATGATGTCATAGTGATGGTGATGTCATAGTGGAAGTCAAAGGAATTGATGAGTTGTGGCATCTCGGCAAGCTTTGTGATCTCAACTCTAAACACAGGAGTCTTACTATATACAAATTATGTGAATGGCTTTGAGCCAGTGATAAATGTCATTTACCTTGATCGACATGCTTTTGGAAGGCTTGTGAGAACACTGTCACCATAGCCACCATCAGAACTCCCCACCTGAGATCCAGTGAACACAGGACACTGGACATCAGGCACCTGCACTAGCAAAACAAAAGTTTGTCCTATTAGGTCTGCCATGTTAATAAACACTAATGGGTTTGGGCCATGTGAGTTAATGTCATGTTTGTAATATGCCCTGGGGGCAGCTGGCTTCAGGAGGCATGGGCGGGGTTATCAGCATGGGCGGGGTTATCCGCATGGGTGGGGTTATCAGCATGGGCGGGGTTATGAGTATGGGCGGGGTAATCAGCATGGGCAGGGTAATGAACCTGCCCCTGCAGTCTGCCTTCACCCCACCAACACTGGAGATTAAGGTCTGATTTCTCCCTTTTCTGCAACCACTTCTAAGGCCCTTTTTTCCCTATTCACTCTCTCCATTTCTCTCAGAATACAGAATACCTCACTCTCTCCCTCTCCCTTTCTCTCTCTCTCTCTCTCCCTTTCTCTCAGAATCCCTCTCTGTTGCACTCTCCAGCTCTGTCTTTCTCCCCCCTCTCTCTCTCTCCCTCTCTCTCCCTTTCTTTTCCATTCCTCCCTCTCCCACTCTGTTTTTTATCACTCTTCCACTCTGCTTCTCATATCCTCTCTCTCACTGGGTGGATTTCTCTCCCTCTCCCTCTCTCCCTCTCCCTCTCCCTCTCTCTCTCTCTCTCCCTCTCCCTCTCTCTCTCTCTCTCTCTCTCTCTCTGTTACTCTCACTCTCATGCACACACATATCAGCCCACACACTGAAGGGCACCGCTCTGTGAGGAGAGCAGCAGTACGAGCAGATTGATCTATAGCAGGACCTCTAATCGTTAGCTTGATTGCGTGCATCACTGAGGCAAGTGGATGGTAAGGATCATTGCAGCATTTCCCAGTGACGCCCACCATATGCCCTGATTATGCAGATTAGTTTCTGGCAGAGCCAATCAGCTTCGGTCCTCTAACCAGAACACGGCAAATGGGTCACCTCGTTTGAAAACCACCTTCTCCTGCGTCTCTTCAATACCACCAGCATAAGTTAGCGTTCAGCCTATAGAAAGAAATAATAATTCACTGATCCATCCTTTTTTCTTTTATTTCCAAAATGTATTCTTCATTACTGATTAAATGTGAAATGTCAGAAAATATTTGGGATAATGAAAACTACATAGATTTGTGATGCGGATGATAAAAATGCCTTCAACATTAAGTCTCTGCAGATTAACCTAAACAGCACTGATGAATTCTGGGTGTTGTGGTCTGTGACTTAAGCAACAGAAAGGCTTAGAGATTTCTCAGTTCAGGTGGTATTAAGTGGTGTGTAACATACTGTTTCTACCTTGAGAACAAAACACCCATGAAGCAATGCAGTTGTCAAAACCTGCACTCAGTCGTCTGGGTGTTTAGAGAAGAGCTCTCATCAGACTGCAGAAATGTTCAAGACCCAATATCACAATCTCACACGGTGAATGAACAAGCCTTTATTATCTATAAAACCATATTCAGTGACATTGAAGTCCAGTATTGCATGTTGTGACACATCTCTGCATGGACGGTAGCTTTACTTTTTTTGGTCCAGTGAGACACATCACCTGTGTTCACTCATCTCCAGACCTGTGTTCACCTGTGTTCAAACACCTCCGCTGCACAAGTCTCCAGGCGTCGCCAGCAATGTTGATGACGGTGGTCTGCCAACCTCCATGCACTACATAAACAAACCACACTAAAGTGAGACGGGTACAGCACGGGGGGGAAGAACCATTACCCTGGCAACCTGAGGAGTGGATTGATATAAAGGAAATGAAGTGTGGCGATTGATTGCTATTTCACTGCCTTGGTTGTTCCCAACAGTGAACACAGCACGGTTTTCAGTCCGTGCTAACAGAGAGCAAGGCCCATCAACGTGACCTGGAAGACATCGCTTATGCGCGAAAAGCCCATCATGGCGGTATTCTACCCTGCAGAGAGACACTTACACTAATTCACTCTGTGTCTTTTAACTCGATTTATGTGTCCATGCATGTATATTCTTGGTCAGATAGTGGGTGGTCTGTTATGTAACATAGTCTGTCATTAAATGAATGAGAACACAACTGTAATGGTATATTTTAGAAACAGCTTTTGTTCATTGAATGTTGCTAATATGGTCATCTGCTCCCCCACAATCAAAAACAATGATGCCTTTCTGGTCATCTACTATAACTTTGAATTCAAGTACCCAATATGTTAAGATTATTATCTTGCTCTTATGCATGACTGTGAAAGGGGGAAGCTAAACATCAACGTCTGTCCACAAGCAAAGATGTGTTTTGGCCTCTGAGTCTGATCTGAAGGTGCTAATCAGCAGCTGGTTCTGGTTCACTCATGGCATCCTGAGTCCTGTCACTGCTCATGGCATCCTGAGTCCTGTCACTGCTCATGGCATCCTGAGTCCTGTCACTGCTCATGGCATCCTGAGTCCTGTCACTGCTCATGGCATCCTGAGTCCTGTCACTGCACTCATGGCATCCTGAGTCCTGTCACTGCTCATGGCATCCTGAGTCCTGTGGCACTGAGTCCTCATGGCATCCTGAGTCCTGTCACTGCACTCATGGCATCCTGAGTCCTGTCACTGCACTCATGGCATCCTGAGTCCTGTCACTGCTCATGGCATCCTGAGTCCTGTCACTGCTCATGGCATCCTGAGTCCTGTCACTGCACTCATGTTTTATATCTTTGATCTGTTCACTCTGCAATTCTGCTGGCTAATCAAAACCCAAAGCCTTTTCATTTAAACAAAAACCTGCACAGCTGCACAAAAAGACTTGCAGGCCTCAAAAAAGAGAAAAACACTCTAATGAATGTACAATCCTGTGGATGTACGTTGGGGGTGATGTAATGCTGTGGTGTGAGACTTTGTGAATATTTAATCTTTTAAATTTCAGGAGCATATCAGTGGGCTGTGGAGTGGGAGGGGCATATCAGTGAGTTATGCGGTGGGCGGGGCACATCAGTGGGCTGTGGAGTGGGCGGGGCACATCAGTGGGCTGTGGAGTGGGCGGGGCTCATCAGTGGGCTGTGGAGTGGGCGGGGCACAGCAGTGGGCTGTGGAGTGGGCGGGCTACATCAGTGGGCTGTGGAGTGGGCGGGGCACATCAGTGGGCTGTGGAGTGGGTGTGGGTTCAGCTGTGTGGAGAGGCTGGTCTGGGTCGTGAGGAAGCATGAATGGTTGTGCTGCATCCTGCCTGCACCTTGCCTCTCCCACAGAGCCTCCTTGCTAACCTCAGCAGTTCCTCAGTTATTACAACATCTGCAGTGAGGGAACACACAACTCAGAGGATCACACAGTTGCTACAAAACTACAAATACCACAGCTGAATGCGTGAACAGGTCCTACAAATCATCACAGGGTGCACCACAGTTACTCTCCAGAGGAACAGCTCACATCACACATCAATCAGTTATGCACGATGGTAGATACACTTGTCAGGGTTTCATTAAATACTGTGGGCAGCTTTGGTAAACCTTGTAATACTGTTGCAATATTAGCACATTTAAATAGAATGGACAGCAGAGCAAGACAGGTTGCTGGTGTAGTCCTCACTGGTGTAGACCTCGCTGGTGTAGACCTCTCTGGTGTAGACCTCACTTGTGTATACATCACTGGTGTAGACCTAGCTGGTGTAGACCTCACTGGTGTAGACCTCGCTGGTGTAAACCACGCTGGTGTAGACCTCGCTGGTGTAGACCTCACTGGTGTAGACCTCGCTTGTGTATACATCACTGGTGTAGACCTCGCTGGTGTAGACCTCACTGGTGTAGACCTCTGATGTAGACCTCGCTGGTGTAGACCTCACTTGTGTATACATCACTGGTGTAGACCTCTGGTGTAGAGCTCTGGTGTAGACCTCACTGGTGTAAACCTCTCTGGTGTAGATCTCACTGCTTTTCAGAGGCATGTAGACCATGATGTATCTTCACTTAAGCATTACTTCTATAGCATTACTTATTTGAGCCTTTAGCACTAGCAGATCCTGGATTGGCTTCTCCTCAAAAGGTGATACACAATTGACATAAAAGGTCCAGGTAAGGATGAGAGTCAGTCAGATGAATCTCACCACTGCATGACACAAGGTCACGCCACAGAAAATAAGAACTTGACACCAGATATGTCATTGTGTTACTGACCACAACCTATAACATCCTAAAATAGCTCACTCATTGATTTGGTGTCATGTTGGTTAATGTTGCTCTGCCTGACAATTCCTATAAAATATTTGGAGCAGCCTATATGTGCTGCTGGGCTTTTACAACACAAACGGCCATCACAAACTGTTCTGTGTTGACTACAACACATACGTGGAATGCTGCAGACATGGATTAGTTCTTCATCAATCCCACATTAGTGACCACATGAACATACTGTATGCTCTATTTATCATCTCTGGACATGACAAATCCATACCTCTTCATAATAAAAGTCTTAGAAAGAAACTTAAAAAGAAATATTTTCTTGTATAGGACAATTAACACAATATATGGTAGTATTGCTATGCAATCTATTAAGCTATCAATCAATGATTATAGAAGTGATAAATAACTATTGTTTCTATTATTCCCTAATTATGTGATAACGATAAAGAAGCCTTTGACAGAGGGAGGGAGTTCAGTCACTCAGGTTTCAGCACATGTGGTATCGTTTCATTTGTTCCAAGGTATTTTCTCTGTTGTGGCAGTTAAACAACATGTTCAGAGGTTAAAGTGCCTCACCTTTATGTTCTGAAAAGTGAAAACAGAATTTAATGAAAGTAATGTCTCTTTCTGCTGAGACAGTAAACAGGCAGTCCTTGCAAACACTAGTGTAATCTTGCAAAGTCGCTCTAAGAATCTGGCCGATTAAACGTAGTCTGGCCGATTAAACATATGCACATCAGAGAACAAACAAGCTCCACTATATAGAACTCACACACCGTGGCTCTTGCCCTTAACAAGCCTGCTATGCTTGTATAATCATCTGATGCACGAGTTAGACTCCAGAGCAAAGGGACACCCGGCCCAAGAGAACAGCTGTATCAGACCAGGAGCACAGCTGTATCAGACCAGGAGCACAGCTGTATCAGACCAGGAGCACAGCTGTATCAGACCAGGAGCCCAAACGTGTTCCAGCAGCCCACTGCAATCTGCCCCACTGAATCAGATGTTTCAGGATTGTACATTTAAGAAAGTGATTATATATTGGGTTGGGCAAAAGAGTTTGTTTTAATTATGACAGAATGCTTATTAAATCTATTCCATGGTGAGCTAATTATGTTTTTCACTGTCTCTCCCAAGACTGTGTTGTAAAACCTCCGTCCTGCTTGTGTAGAGTGTTGGATCAGGTGTTTTGTGTTTATCTGGTCCTTCTGAAGCCTTTAGAGTTGTGGCTGGCAGGGCCACAGGACCCACCCAGGAACGTACAGCTCTCCAAGATAATGAAGGAAGACGTCAGACATGTGTCTGTGCACAGTCCCTCATCTAATTATTACGGCATGAAGTGAACTGAGACAATGAGACAAGCAAGGGAAGAGGATGTGAGAGAGAGAAAGAGAGAGAGAGAGAAGGTAAAAGAGAGAAGGTCAGAGGGAGAGAGAGAGCAAGAGAGATGGTGAGAGAGGATATGAAGACGATGATGAAGAAATATAAAATAACAAACTGATTATATGAGGCATTGAATGAATGAGGTAATAAAGTAAGGAATGAATTAAACACTGAAGGGTGGAGGTGAGGAGGGTGGAGAAGGATGGAGGAAGGAGTTCACATGGGACCCCAACCACAGGTCAGCTTTCTCTGAGCCAGCTCTCCTGGTGTGCAGTGCATTTCTGACCCTTGCTGCTATGTGCTTGTAGCTCCGCCCCCGGCCTGACGCAGCCCCTCCCCTACACATTCCAATGTGACCGGCTCTAACAGAGCGTGCTAACAGGGCTACTGCAGGATCCGCCCCCGAAACGCCACTTCCTATTAACCAGACGCTACTTCCCCATTAAAGTGCCATGTCTACGTTTGGTTCCATTCAGCAGTCCACACTTGGTGTCCAGCTGCAGCCCGTGGCCTCCTCGTGGGCTGTGGGGGTGTTATGCCTCTTGCACACATACATTGAGCACAGTGACGCACATTCACTCAAACACACCCACACACTCACACACACACACACACTCTTGCACCCACACATACATGCATGAGCAATTCCCACATGCTTTTTGGAATTCTACCTGCATCGGCGCATTCACAATCGCTAAGTGAATAATGATGGGATTAATTGGCATAATGATGGGATTAATTGGCATAATGATGGGATTAATTGCTCTGTTGTCATGCAGCACAACGAGGCACAGATCGTTTTACGGCCAAAGGTGCGTGGGACATGCATTTGGGCCTAATCAAGTGAACGAAATTGAAATGGATGTATCAAGATGTGCAGCTGGCTAGAAGAATTAGATGAGTTGGATCTGCCTTAGGCCAAAGTCAGTGGACAGTTTGGCTGCTTCCCAGGGGGGAGAGCTTTTACTCATGGACACTGTGATCTGGGCAGCAACTCCACTCTCATACAGAACCCACACTGATGGAATACGCAGGTTATAATCCTTTACAGTTACCTAATGTCATTTTAGGACTGCTAATAGTGATGGAAGAGATGAGAATGGTAAGGCACTGAGACATAAACATTATATTTTTTGCTAGAATGTGGAATTTTTTACAAGTCAGCATTTGTTAAAACGTGTAAAAATGTCTACGGTTATAAAAGATTCCTGGTTATGAAAGTAGATTTTGAAGAAAAAGTAAGTCAGTGTTCACTTTAACTTTATTCAAAATGATGGAAAGCACAGTGTCAAACTAAACAATTCACAGTGAAAACCTGTGATTTTTACTGAAAATCATCATACATGACAAAGGCAGCAACACGCTGCTGAAGCATGATTCATATTAAACACAGTTATCAAATGCAGCTCGCTGGATGTGTCAGCTTGGGGAAGAAGTCTGTGAAGCTCTGAACACCCTTCTTACACTACAGCCCCGGCCATTTCCATAACAGGAAGGAAGGTTTCGCCTGTCATTTTTTTAACACAAGGGCTATTTCTGCTCAACTATACCCTTCTCAAATGGAAAAAACAATGACCTGCAGTCCTCCAGATCGATGAACCTTCTGCTGACGTCTGTGAAGATGGAGACTAGAGGAAGAAAGAGACTACGCGAACTTGATTTGAGCTCCTCTCAGATATCCATAATGAGGGGATGAAATGGATTAAAAAGGGAGAGAAAGAAAGAGTGAGATGGAGAGATAGAGAAGGAAAAGATGATTTCTCATCTCACAGGTCGAGGTGTTCTACTTTCAAGACAGTTTCCAGGTGGAAATCAGTGTTGCTCTTACAAGGGCCTCTGTGACCCTATCCTCTTAATGCTGTCATGTTGCTCTGGTGAGAGAGAAGGAAGGAAAAGCCGTTGCTGAATCAAGCACTATTCCCCAGATACTGTAGCACAGATCTGCAGTTCCTCTCTCCACAGTTAGCATTTCCATCCTAGAAGCAGATTATTTGGTGCATTTTGAATATCCCAATATATTTTGACATGATACATTTCTGTGTTTTTGGTCACTTCACCACACCATCATTCTTGAACGGCAGATAAGGAGGTGTACTGGTTCTGCAGGCCTGTGTAGTTTACACAGGCCTATTACTGTTTGGACAAATTATATGTTCACAGTAATAAATTTATGGAAAAATTGGTTAATTTCATGGATGTAGTTTCTCAAAAATAAAATACAGATTTCATGGATTTTAGAAGACAAATACTACATTTCAGGGCATTTATTAATTAACACAACTACATATCTAGGACAGTAAGCTAATTAGCCTCTTAATGGCTTAATGACAGTGGTAAGCACTCAACACCAGGAGATAGTATTTGACCACTAAAAATGTGATGTCACTAAAGTACACAATAATAAAATGTCTGCATCCTGCAAAATAATGTCTGCATCATGGAATTCATCAATAGGCAGCGCCATGCTAACGCGCCATGCTAACGCGCCATGCTAACGCGCCATGCTAACGTAGTTCAGCAGGATGTTGGGCCTCAAAAAGACTCCAGAACATAATTTTGGTCAAAAATGTCCAAATCAAGGTCAAAACTCTTAAAACTTTTAAAACGTCATTGCTACATGATGTCCTTGTTTGAACTCTCCATAGAAGTATCAGTATCAGCAACAGAAAAAGGTGACAAGCTCTGGCATTTAACTCTGTCTTGCTCCCAAATAAAAATAAAATGAACTTTAAAAAAGTTTGTTTTTTCCGTTTTTTCTGCATATTACTAGTAATGTAATATTTCACAGGAAAAGGCTTAATATTCACTAACTAGCTAGAGTTAAAGAATTAGAGGAGCCAGGTTTAGGGACGGGAACGCTTTAGGACTCTTGTCTTTTATGTCTTTTATGTTCCCCTTTAATGTAATCCTCAGAAAACAGCCTCGTTTCTCACCACCCTTCTTAATGCCAATAAAATCTTTTGTGAGGTCAGGTTGGTCATATATATACTACACGACCCATTAAAGATATATGAAACTAAATTTTTAAGTCAGTAATTCAGGAGGCCCATGGTATACCTCTATAGAATATGAAGCAAAATATAGTTTGAGGTCCAGCTGATGAAGAATCAGTTCACCTCCTTTGCCCTGTTACTGTTGCAGGGCTGTTGGTATTCACGGGGTGTGTCGAAATCTAGTTCAGGCTTAATGAGGGACTTGCTGGGTGAATGATAGCCTGGGTGGACAGCTACTGTCCTTGAAGAGCCTAATAGAGACCTAATAGTGCTTAGTGTTCTGCCTGATGTTACTACAGAGCCCAGAAACTTTCTTCTGTTCTGTTTTTTTAAATAAATATATATTAATCTGTATTTGTTATCCAGCCCCTGCCATCTTCCACACCAGCTCTTCATTAGCAGTTTTGAGCCGATATTTGCATAATCACACTCCCTCTGTCAGTCTCTGGTCCACGTGGACGGCCTAATTAGTGTCCTTCTTGTCAGACAGACAGAGAGGAAGAGAGTGAGAGAGCAGAACTGATTTAGTGAGGACAGTAAGGGGTCTGAGATGCAGACAGCACTGATGTTCCAGGGGCCTGAGCTCAGACTGGTCTCTGGGTGATATCGTGTCCAGCACAGAACAGGCAGATTGTGTAATGATTCTCTTCCACTCTTCATTTCTCCATATTAAAGACGTTAAGATGTTAAATGTCAACTCCAGAGAAGACAGAGGTCAGAAGAACAACAGAACTGTCAAATCTATAATACAAGCTGACTTTCCTCATACGGAGACACTGGTCCAAACTCACATGAGTTGTGTCTTTAGTGCTTTGATATGTTTTGTTTTCAATACATTTCTGTTTATAATCCTCTCATCCATATTCACGGAACCACTGTTTCATTTATGTCTTTTAGATATAAAGTTTGGCACCAAGGAAACCAGAGAAAATTGTGAAGAGGGTAAAGAGACTATGGCTAAGGAGATCGCCGCACAGGGTGGTGAGTGCTGGCATGGCCGTCTGATCCCCGTCTGATATCTGTCTGATCAAGCAACATCAAAGTGCAGTTCCCTTGTGCAATCGATACTGGCAACCTCACCAGATGTTAAAACAGACATGATGCACTGTTCAAGAAATTAGATGTGAAGAACATGTAAAATAGAGACGCATGTGTGTGTGTGTGTGTGTCACGTTCACATCCCAGCATCCCAAACTTGCCCCTCTGCCTCTGTTGCCCAGTGTACTGTTCTACATGATCTGCAGTGCAGAGAAACAGTTCCCAGAAACACACTGGTTTGGCTCGTTTTGTTGTTTATTTTTCCCATCCTGCACCTGACCTTCACCACAGTCATTTTTCCTCTATAAATAGTTCTGGTGACTAATGTCCCTCATATCAGCCTGCAGGGTTTGGGACGTGTTTCTGCTGCACGCCTGGGAGAGGCTGCGTCCAAGCACTACGCTGTGCAGCCATCAAACATGTTTGATCAGATCTTGGACTTGCTGTGTACAGTGTTTTTGCGTTCATGCAGTATACTTAATGTGCAATTTCTAAGCAAACTCGTACATGTTGAGATGCAGGAAATAAGTTTTTGTCACTTAATCAGGTGTAGACTGTGCAAACATCTCTCTCTCTCTCTCTCTCTCTCCTTCTCTCTCCCTCTCTCTCTCTCTCTCTCCCTCCCTCTCTCTCTCTCTCTCTCTCTCTCTCTCTCTCTCTCTCTCTCCCTCTCTCCTCACTCTCTGTTTTCCTCTGGACTTCATTTCAACGGCATGTCTCTAGACTTCAGTGCTGCTCGTTGTAGAATATGTTTTTGTAGATATTTATTCCATTCTTGGGTAGCTCCGTTTACCACTAAATGAGTCATTCCTCTATCACCATTCACATCACTGCTCAGGAGTTACAGGTGATTGCATCATGGGAAGAGAGCAGCTGAGAACAAAGATGTCCACTTCTCTCCCTCTCTCTCTCTGTCTGTCTCCCTCTCTCTCTCTCTCTATCTATCTATCTATCTATCTATCTTTCTGTCTATCTATCCCTGCCCTTCTCTTTGTCCCTATCATTCTTACTGTAACACGTGCATACACACACTTGTTTTTGATTGACTGTATGAGTGTCTTCACCACCTACCACTGTTCTACATCTTGACCAACCTGCTAGGTTAGGGAGATGCCTCGTGAGTAGCACATCTCTCTCGTCAGCAGAAAACCTGTTTAATGAGGCAGTGAGACACGATGCTGTAAAACCAAACCATAAACTTTTTTAAGGGTTTTCAAAAGAACATAAAAATGGTAAACTCTAGTATATGTGTGAGTGTGTATGTGTGTGTGTGTATGTACGTGTGCATGTGTGAGTTTATGCATGTGTAAGTGTGCATTAGCATTAAACAGAATTCAAAGAGGCTGTTTAACTCCACACCCAGCAGGCTCGTCGTTGTACACCCTGAGCTGGAGATCATGAAGTCCTTTGTAGTGTTTTGTAATGTGGCCATTAAATATGCTTAACCAAAATAATGGAAGTCTTCTGGAACTAGAGATGGTGCTTTGAACAGTGCGTAATGAGTCCCAGATATTCTCCAAAGCCTCTGGCAATGGCGCTGCTAAGATTTCAAATCAATATTTTCCTGTGATCGTATCATGGCTAATTTTGAGTCTCACACTCTTGTCTTAGTGTTGGGGATCAAAAGAGGCCACAATTCAAATATCACATGAACAGAAAAGAAAAAAAACAGTTGAAGTGTTCGTGTCCTTAGGCGTGTGCAGTTCAGAGCTGAGCATGTAGTCCAGGACTCAGGCAGACGCCTCTGTCTCAGAGCTCTGTTTGACTGAGAAAAGACCTTCGCGTTTGCTCACATTCAGTCTGAACTCTGTTAGGGGCTCAGCACAGGGTGGAGCTTCATGGGTTCCTCTGTAAGAATGAGGACTCCTCCCCCCACCAGCCTCTATAAGCTCCAGACTTCTTCACTGATGAGGATCTGGGACCTTGTGCAGTGTCATTGGAGATCCTTGCAGTTCATGACAGGACCGAAAATACAGTAAATATATGTTATATATAGTATATGGAAAATTTGGCATATTGGCAGTATGGCAAAAAGTATCATTTAGGGTTGGGGTTAGGAGATGGCCTTAAGGTTAACAGTCATAAAAGACTGTTTTATGACAGTTTTGGGATTAGAGATTAGGAATTAAGGGTTAGAAGTAAAGGTTAGAGCTTTAACACATGCAGTCTCTTACAGGATTTTTGTATTATTATAATCATTTACAATTTTATTTAGCATTTGGAAATGTTATTTCAGCCATCTAGAATTATTAGGTGGAATAATTGCCCAAGTCTGAGATACTGGTTTTGTGATAATGTACAATTATCAATAATTATCAAGATTTGTCACTATGAAAATGTCTGAATGTTTGCTTATATGTTTTAAAGACTCCATTTTATTATTTTCTTGCTTTATTTCCAGTGTTTTCTCTGTCTGTCTAAATGCATGATAGGCCCCTTTATTCTTCAGCTCAATGGCAATCCCACTGAAATCTCCGTAGAATCAGATAATACAAGGATATACACACATCCAATAACTCCTCCACTGGTTAAAGAAGAAGGATTTATGAGCCATGATAACAGTGCAAGGATATTCTTTGTGATGTGAATCTTTAAAACATAGCAGTCTGAATGGACTATTGCCATCGATAAGTACCAATGCCATCGTCCACAACTAGAGGCAAGTCTGCCTGGATGAACTGCACATACAAAACTCCACTTACTCAGCAACTGTATCAAATGAGGTCACAAGTGTCCTAGAAAAAAGTCCAAGGGAAACCACTGTTTCATGTGTGTAGACACCGAGCTGCTGAAACCATCACCATTAGCAAAGAATTAGCAAAGCCCTCCTTACGTTTGTCACAGTGGTCTGGGCAGGTGTATTAGCAATATGTAGCAACACAGTTCACCATCAAAACTTAACACATTCAGTATTAACACAGTTTCCCCACCACATTTCCCCATCCATTGGCTGACTTAGATATGGCTAAGATATTGTAACGCGGGGAATCCCGGTAACGGGCTTCACTGCGAGGTTTTTATTTTAATATGCGAACCCAAGAGCCTAACCACGCAAAACAAACAACCGAGACCTCCGCCAAAACAACATGCGGGGAAAAATCCAGGGAGAACAAAAAAAAACTCACGAAAAACAAATAACTTCAACAAGCAAACTGAAGACGCCAGGGGAAGTAGCTGGCTAACTGTAGCTAACGACTGTAGCGGTAAAAAAAAATGACACGGGACAGCAACGGAAAACTTGACGATGGCCAAGAAGTCGCAGGAGTGAAACCACTCGAAAGAGTAGAGACAGCGGAATATAATATATAAATAGATATGGCTTAGATATGGCTTAGATATGTGTGCTGGCAGATTCAATGATGACAAACCCAACTCAACCAAACTCAAATGAAATTGTATCAAACAGCACAGTATAGCCTGCTAGCCAGTGTTAGTGACAAGAAGTTAGCCAACATAGATGAGATATGTGTAACAAAGAGACATTGATGTGAACTACAGCAAGAAAGAATGAACAACCCCAGTAAATGGCCTGGAAAAAGGACAAAGAACATAGGAAGAGAACCAGGGTTCATTTATCAGGGACGATGTGACTGCTCACTGGTGTGTGAGAGTTTGTCAACAGAAATATCGCAGTTTGCTAATTCAATAGCCAAGCACATATCCAAAATCCTAAATCAAATCTAATTAGAGCGTAAGTAAGATTTATACAAGTGGAGAGTTTTGACACAATTAACTCTCCTTCCACTGTGAACTTAAGAATCATCCATAAAAAAAATATTGTATTGCTACTGGACTTACTGCTACTGGACTCACTGCTACTGGACTTACTGCTACTGGACTCACTGCTACTGGACTTACTGCTACTGGACTTACTGCTACTGGACTCACTGCTACTGGACTTACTGCTACTGGACTCACTGCTACTGGACTTACTGCAACTGGACTCACTGCTACTGGACTCACTGCTACTGGACTTACTGCTACTGGACTCACTGCTACTGGACTCACTGCTACTGGACTTACTGCTACTGGACTCACTGCTACTGAAGCTTGTATTGATTTGGCTGTTAGAGTTGCTACTTGCTGCTAAGTAAAGACATATGAAGCCCTGAGCTCAAGATGACCAGACCCTGTTTAACAGAGATATCTGTATAGGTTAGCCAAGGTCATCTGTAGCCATGGAAACTAAATACAAAGATGTCTCACTTCCTGTCAGAGGCCTGGCACCACAGTAGCTCACCAATCAGCACACTCCACCAAAGCTTTGGGCTTTAATTCATTTTAATGGGGTCTCAAATAGTCCACGGCCTTAGCTGCAATGTGATAAACAAGCGTGTTGGTATTCATTTATATTGGTATTCATTTATATTGGTATTCATTTATATTGGTACTCATTTATATTGGTATTCATTTATATTGGTATTAATTCATACTGGTATTCATTGATATGTTCCTGTATGAGGGACGTTCTTGTCATTCATTCAAAGAACTGGAAACCGCCATATGTCGAGAGGCTATCTGGCTATCTGGTTAGATAAAAAACATTTTTTTCAGCATGCTACATAATCGGTGTGGCAAGAATGTCGGGTAGGCGTGGCAGAGCAAGGGTATCAGTGTGGCAGGGGTATAAGGGTGGCAGGGGTATTAGGGTGGCAGAGGTATCTGGGATAGCATGGGTGGCAGGAATGTCAGAGGTATCCAGGGTTATTAGGGTGACAGGGGTATCAGGGTGTCCAGGGATGAAGGTTTTCGGGGTTAGCAGGGGTTTCTGACATGGTGAAAGTGGAGGTTAAGAACAACAGTGTAGTGTATATCTGCTTGGGCTTCTCAGACCCTGATGAAGGTGTTTCTCCTAGTTGGGTTCAGAGTGGTGGACTGCAGGAGGGATTAGAAACGCTTGTTCGCTCCTGTTCCACTGACCCATAGGTGGATCGTGGTAGGTGAAACTTAAAGGACTAATACAGAATGATAAGCTCACGGCTCAGCAGCTGTAGCTGAGTACAACATGAAGACTAAACCTGACTACCAAATGGACATTGTGCAAAAGGGGTAGTAAGTCCCAACAGCTAAACCTCACAGTCCCAGTTACTTAAACCAGTTAGTTCATTCCCTTGATTGACATCAGTGATCTGTGTCTTCAATCACAATGTAATTAGGCTAGTTGTGTCCTATTCACACTCCTGACAAAGCCCCTCCTCCAGGGACAGCCAAAATGTCAGCCGTGATTGTGCGCGGATGTAATTAACAGGGCTAGCAAACACAGGGGCTCATGACCACAGCCTGCCTCTTTGATAACCTTATTTTGTTTTCTTTGAGTAATTGGTGTGAAAAACATAGATCTGAATAACCAGAGAAGATTTGCTGCTTTTCTATATTCAGTGTAACAGTCAGCAGCGCATTTGTGTTTTTAATTAGTTTTGTGTGGCTTGGTTAAGACACGAGGTGAACACAGCAGCTCATGGCAAAGTGCCGTGAGGAAAACGGCATTTGTGGAGCTTCTGAGGACCACAGCAGATGCTCAGGCACGTTGCTCCATCTTCACGTTAGCGTTGTTCTAATTCTTAGTATTCTTTAGCTTCTTCTAGTTCTCCTCACGTAAGTACCCCAGGAGGGGGCAGTTAACCCAGTTAGAGGCTCTCATTCACCACACACTCTGCACTCTCCTTCTCTCTCTCTCTCCCTCCCTCTGTTTCTCTCTTTTCTTCCCCTCTCACTTCTCCCCTTTGTTTGTTTACTGGAAAGATGAGGAACCTAATTAATCTGCGTCAGAGAGCAGGAGAGGAAGAGCATCTCGACTCCAGTGGCAGCGGTGGACACTCCTGCGTGCTCACATCTGAAGCTTCATTTATTTCTGCTTTATAATTAATTGATGCCATAGCATGTGCGTGTGCACGTGTGCGTGTGCACGTGTGCACGTGTGTGCGTGCCTGTTTATGTGTGAGGGAGATGGAGAGAAAATAAAATAGAAAGACATACATAAAGACAAGAAGATTGAAAGAGATTGAGATAAGGGAGAGACGGAGATGAGATATAAAATGAGAAATAAAAATGAAATAACATTTTCATAACAATTTGCTGGGACTAAAGTAGTGAATGGGTGAAGATGTTGTTTTCCATCAACTTTGTAGCTTTTATTCATTCCAGAGGAATCCAGCAGCATGTTATATAATAAGCGCCCCAGCTATCTGAGCCGGGACATGACCACTTTGCTTCAGTTGTGCAGTATTTTATTGTACTAGCCAGGTAATGAGTTTCATAGATATTTTGCGTCACTAGACCATAAATCCAGCATTGTAATACAACACACAGGTCAAAGCAGCAGCACAAAAACACACACACACATACACAGACTCTCACATACACACACACCATCTGTAAAACCTTGGCCCATATGAACCCTCTAGGCAGTAATAATAGCCTATTGGCACAGACATGCGTGTGCGTGTGTGTGTGTGTGGGGGGGGGGTCTGCCCTACTGTGCTAACAGCTTGAACCCCCTCAGGAGTTCATCTTTGCACTGAAGCCGTTACTATGCAGTCAGCCAACTCTGAGATAGAAGGACCAATGAGAAAAGCCTCTCCGCCCAGTGTCTCCGCCCCCTGGGTGCTTCTGCCACTGAGTCTCCGCCCAGTGGCTCCGCCCCCTGGGTGCTCCTGATGCTGAGTCTCCGCCCAGTGGCTCCGCCCCCTGGGTGCTTCTGCCGCTGAGTCTCCGCCCAGTGGCTCTGCCCCCTGGGTGCTCCTGCTGCAGACCAGGTGAGGTTGTAGGCACAGGTGTCTCAGGAGGGACAGGTGACTCAGAACAGCCTTCACTAAACCAAATCAGCACCTACTTTACCAAGCAGCTGTTCAACACCTGGCAGCCCAGTCAGATGTGCAACACTCACGAATGATGTAAGGTACGTAGTAAGTAAGTAGTACAGAGCTCGATCGTTTTGTTCCAAGGAATCATGGGAGTTGTAGTTTCAGTAATTAAACCTCTAATGACTTGGAGCAAAAGACAAGCAGGGGAAGATAAAAGACGCAGGATGACAACAGTGGGGAAAGAGGCGTGGCATATGCTGAGGCTAACCAATCACAGATCACTCTGAAGCCTCACAGAACTGAGCAGAACAGCTAGAGCTGCCAGGACAATGTTGAGAAGAAACCTGACTTTAAAAAACAAGAGAGGAGAAGATGAGAGAGCTAACCCCACAGGACCACTGACCTGGAGCGGTCAAGGCTGCAGGCTGAGTCGTGAAGGCTGCTTCATCTGAGCGCGTGCGGAGACTGAGGCCGTTTTAGCGTGTGCATCTGAGCATGTGCATCTGAGCGCCTGCATTGTCTGCGGGCGTGTGCAGCGTCTGAGCATGTGCAGCGTCTCAGCACAGATCCTAGCCTCACTCAGGAACTGTGCCTAGCTGAACAATGCGTCAGCGTGGAGGAAACAGAAACAAATGTGGCATTTGGAAACGAGGCTGTAAATAAGGGCCTAGACACAGTGCAGGCAGGGCGGGGCTCAGGAGGAAATTACCCATTTGTCAGTTCGGATAAGGTCAGCGTGGAAATCGGCTGGCAGCATTAATCGAATGCAACAGGGTAAAGGGAGGCGTGTGTAAAGGTAGGCGTGTGTAAAGGGAGGCTTGTGTAAAGGTAGGCGTGTGTAAAGGTAGGCGTGTGTAAAGGTAGGCCTGTGTAAAGGGAAGTTTGTGTAAAGGGAGGCATGTGTAAAGGGAGGCTTGTGTAAAGGTAGGCGTGTGTAAAGGTAGGCGTGTGTAAAGGGAAGTTTGTGTAAAGGGAGTCATGTGTAAAGGTAGGCGTGTGTAAAGGGAGGCTTGTGTAAAGGGAGGCGTGTGTAAAGGGAGGCGTGTGTAAAGGGAGGTGTGTGTAAAGGGAGGCGTGTGTAAAGGGAGGCGTGTGTAAAGGTAGGCGTGTGTAAAGGGAGGCTTGTGTAAAGGTAGGCGTGTGTAAAGGTAGGCCTGTGTAAAGGGAAGTTTGTGTAAAGGGAGGCATGTGTAAAGGTAGGCGTGTGTAAAGGGAGGCTTGTGTAAAGGGAGGCGTGTGTAAAGGGAGGCGTGTGTAAAGGGAGGTGTGTGTAAAGGGAGGCGTGTGTAAAGGGAGGTGTGTGTAAAGGGAGGCTTGTGTAAAGGGAGGCGTGTGTAAAGGAAGGCATGTGTAAAGGGAGGCGTGTGTAAAGGTAGGTGTGTGTAAAGGGAGGCTTGTGTAAAGGGAGGCTTGTGTAAAGGGAGGCTTGTGAGTCTGGCCTGCTTCACCCAGCTGTGATGAACAGGGGTGCATACTGCCACACCCCTGCCACGCTGCAGTAGTCTCACCCCCCACACCCCACCCCCACCCCACTGGACCCCCCGCGGGACCTGTCCACCCCCATCTGAACCCACTGATGGCCACTGGGTGTGCTGCAGCACGTCAGTTGGTGCCCTGCGGAAGGTGGATGTCGGGGGTGAGTTAACTGTGTTAATTAGGTTGCTTCCTGTCCTCAGGGAGTGTGACACTCCAGTGAAGTATTTATGGACCCAGAAGCCTTGTTGGTGGTTTATTTTGTTTTCACCACATTATGAGATCACAAAAACAAGCTCGAGACACAATGCTTGGTAACGAGGTATTACCAGAGTATTCCTTAATTAAATCCAATTGGTCCAAATCCAGTGAGCAGTGGAAGGTTTTGGTGTTACTTTTCTATTCATACTTCTTGCCACTAGCAGAAATGCAAAGAGAATATTCCAAGTTCTGGCATTAATATTCCATTTTTATCTCTTGCCATTGGCAACAGATTCCGTAATACATACATCTCGCCTGCTGTCAACAACTAATTCCATGTCACAGCTTTTGCATAATTAATTTTTACAGGAAAATCACCAGCACTGTGTGTAAAGGTGAAAGTGGACTAAGTCCAGACCCTGTGAAGACACCACAGTGATGGACACTTGGTGACAGCCCTGGGAGTGGCAGGGCTACAGCTGATGCCGTGAGATTGGCCATCACAGCTTCAGGGTCTGTCAGCAGTGCAGTTCTAAACACCATCTGTCTGCTTCTGTGGTCAGTGTTAGCCAAACATCCCTGATCAATACCACAGAGGCTGCAGGCTCAACATAAATTCCCCAGAGGTTTGCAATTATGGATAAAGCGATTATTTTTAGTGGTTGTTCGTATAGGTGTGTGTATATGTGTGTGTGAACCTCTGTGTGTGTGTGTATGTCTGTGTGTGTACGTGCGGGTATGTGTGCGTGTGTGTGTGTGTCTGACCCATCACACCTAGAGAAGAACAGATTCATGTTCTGTTGTCTAGAGCTTTGATGTAGGAATGTCTTGGTGCGGTGGAGGGGAGGAGAGAGAGATGAGAGGGGAGAGGGGAAGAGAGGAAGAGAGAGAGAGGAGAGGGGAGGAGAGAGAGATGAGAGGGGAGAGGGGAGAGAGGAAGAGAGAGAGAGAGAGAGGAGAGGGGAGAGAGAGGAAGAGAGGAGAGGGGAGAGGGGAAGAGGGGAGGAGAGAGAGGAGAGGGGAGGGGAGGAGAGAGAGAGGAGAGGGGAGGAGAGAGAGGGGAGAGAGGAAGAGAGGAAGAGAGAGAGAGGAGGGGGGAGAGAGAGAGGAGAGGGGAGGAGAGAGAGAGGAGAGGGGAGAGAGAGAGAGAGGAGAGGGGAGGAGAGAGAGAGGAGAGGGGAGAGGAGAGAGAGAGAGAGGAGAGGGGAGGAGAGAGAGAGGAGAGGGGAGGAGAGAGAGAGGAGAGGGGAGAGGGGAAGAGAGGAAGAGAGAGAGAGGAGAGGGGAGGAGAGAGAGAGGAGAGGGGAGGAGAGAGAGAGGAGAGGGGAGAGGAGAGAGAGGGGAGAGGGGGAGAGAGAGAGGAGAGGGGAGGAGAGAGAGGGGAGAGGGGAGAGGGGAGGAGAGAGAGAGGAGAGGGGAGGAGAGAGAGAGGAGAGAGAGGGAGAGGGGAGGAGAGAGAGGGGAGAGGGGAGGAGAGAGAGAGAGGAGAGGGGAGAGGGGAGGAGAGGGGAGGAGAGGAGAGGAGGAGAGAGGGGAGAGAGGAGAGGGGAGGAGAGAGAGAGGAGAGGGGAGGAGAGAGAGGAGAGGGGAGAGGGGAGAGAGAGAGGAGGGGAGGAGAGAGAGAGGGAGAGGGGAGGAGAGAGAGGGGAGAGGGGAGAGGGGAGGAGAGAGAGGGGAGAGGGAGAGAGAGAGAGAGGGGAGGGAGAGAGAGGGGAGAGGGGAGGAGAGAGAGGGGAGGGGAGGAGAGAGAGGGGAGAGAGGAGAGGGGAGGCAGGGCTCAGAGCCACGCACACTCTACACTCCACCATTGTTCTCTGATGCTTTTTTTGGACGCAAGCACACAAGGTCTTGCTTGTCTTGTGATCAAATGAAAGCATGCTGGGAAATGATTATCACCCTGGGTGTGAGTGACACACAGCGGTGTGGGAGATCACCTGTCATCACTCCTCAAAGAGAAATGCCACAAATATGCCAATAAAATCAACTCCACTGAGACGAGCACAAATCGTTGGGCTTCTGAGAAAAGCAGTGGTGATTTTTCAGTGGAAATATTAAAATGAGTCTTTTTAAGTTATGAAGAGCTCTCTGCTGAATTCTGTTATGTGTTTATGAGAGTGCGAGGTAGGTCTGCCTTCCACATCAGATCCAGGGCGTCAGCGATTTCTCTGACACAGTCAGATTGGTTATGGCTCCTTTCTTATGAGGCCCATCTATTTAGAGAGTGACAGGGCAGAAACACACACACCCCACACACACACACTACAGCATCAGGAGCAGACCAGTTTGATGTGGGAGGGAGGTGCATGGCGACAGATGCAGCACACTGGGGTGATCTGAGATCTTTTCTCCATCAGAGCAAAAGGACTGAAACCGTTCACTCTTTATCGCCTTTGTTTCAGTCCGTTAGATTGATGGAAGTAGTTCGGTGAATCTGTTGCCGCGGTAACGTTGATTAACTAAGTAATACGACTTTCAGCTGTTTGCTGTTCATCGTACTAGAGTTCGCGTGCTCTTAATAAAGAAAACCCGAGAGAGAGGTGATGGGTCTAGCCTTTGTGATCAAACCCGAGAGAGAGGTGATGGGTCTAGCCTTTGTGATCAAACCCAAGAGAGAGGTGATGGGTCTAGCCTTTGTGATCAAACCCGAGAGAGAGGTGATGGGTGATGGGTCTAGCCTTTGTGATCAAACCCGAGAGAGAGGTGATGGTCTAGATCAAAACCAGAGAGAGGTGATGGGTCCTTTGTGATCAAACCTTTGTGATCAAACCCAAGAGAGAGGTGATGGGTCTAGCCTTTGTGATCAAACCCGAGAGAGAGGTGATAAGTCTAGCCTTTGTGATCAAACCTGAGAGAGGCACTAGATTTCAACGCATTACGTTCTGCTCGACAGTTAAACCAGTGCGTTCTTTCAGTAGGCAAATGCGATGCCACTCGCTCGCAGTGGTTTAAATAACGCTGATGGCGTGGATGAACATTCACTGATAAACAATCTGTAATAAATCTTTTTTGTCTGTTATGTTGTGACGTGAGGGTGTAGTGTTATCAACGGGCGGACATACTTGCTGAGAAGAGCATTTTATATAAGGGGGTTCACATTTAACATTAACTACGTTAATTGAATAGAAGACGCACGAGCACGACGAGGCATGACTATACTAAACAAACTAGACGAATCCAGAAACCACTATAGCGACACAACACGGATGACTAAACCGAACATACCAGAGATGGCGTACAACACGAAAACACTCAAACTCACACATGCACACACGACATACTCTCACGCAAAACACATACTCTTTAAACAACATAACTATTAACAATTAACTCAAACCTTATCGCTTAAACAATGATTCTTAATTAAACTTACACAAGATCTCAAACAACTTCCACCCTTACTTTCAACAACCCCCGAGGGTATAGTCTATACACACAAAGACGCATTAACGCGGAACGATTAGGGGCGTGGCTATGAAACACGAGGGAAATAGACAAAACCGGCGGGGGCGGGGCCAAGTGTGACGTTGGGTGAATATTTATATTATCTATATCTCTGGAAACCTGTAAATACCGACGTTAAGGGTGTTATCTCTTGAGACAACGTGATTTGGCAGGTGTCATTTAAAAGCTGGTGGCACAAAGCTGATGACTTCCAACGGCTTGTAGTCCCTCGCAGTGGCAGGAGCTGCTCGGTGGTGGGAGGCTGATGCAGTAGGGGGCAGCGCACTGACTTTAGTGCACCTGGGTCTTAACCAGCTCAGAACACAAACCCTGAGCTGGGGCATCTCTTTCATAACGGCAGATGCATAACAATAATGAAATGACAGTATTGAATATAACCTGGTCCACCGGTGAAGAAAACCGTATGGCATGTCTCAGGCACACCCCTTTTCCAGTGCCTTAGACAAATGCATGACGAGACGGCCTGCCTTGTATTTCAGTCACGCTCAGCCAGTGGAAAGGCTGGAGTTTGTGTCCAACTCGCGCTGCTGTGGAGACCTCGAGGCTCACAGAGGACTGGCTGTCTAGTCAGAATCGCCAGCGTTCTGTAAGCTAAGAAACCCTCCCAGCACAGTTCTGGGGGACTCACATATGCTGTCCTGCTCATTTTACGGTTATTTCTCTAATGAACTGTTTAATTGGTTTAAAGTGTAGTGAGACATGGCTAATTTGGTATAAGCCTGCGCCCTTGTTGCTCTAAACTGGGCAGGTCTATTCCCAAACAGCAGACTGTAATCTGAGGACGATGCTCCTTCAGTAAAGTCCCTCAGAGCTCAGGGGAAGCAAAGGACCCATTGAACAGGGGTTTATGTTCCGTGATATAAATCGGTTTATATTTGGCATCAGTTTGCTTTGCCTTTTCTCCGTTGCTCAGTCTCTTGCTACGCGAGAAAAAAACTCCAACCCCGGCAATGGGTGGTGGAGTCACAGACGAGTGTGTGTGTGTGTGTGTGTGTGCACACGCTGCTCACACACACACACTGAGCAGAGAAGGTCACACTACGACCTGCATGCTGAGACGTGCTGAGCCGGGTCAAAGACCTGAAAACAAGCAGCCCAGCAGCCCTTCACCACGGAAACGTAAGGGCTTGGCCACCCAAACGCCTTTTCCAGAGCCAACACTTAAAATGCTCCTTTACAACACACAACAGTGAAAGGGCTGACGGAATATCTATTAGCCTTCACCCTTTATATAACAATAAAATAATTTAAACATGTACGTGTCTATCTGTCTTCAAGATGGCAGGATGGCGCGTTTCCTGCCACTATGTCTAGACTGGCTGATTAATTGTTTGTCAGTCAACTGAAGTCAGCCAATGTCACTGAGCCCCGCCCACCTTCTAAAGCTGTCAGTCAGACTGGTAATGTGTCTCCACTGACTACACACTCAGTCCTTGGTAAACTCATCAGTATCACAGGCACATACGGAGATGACAGGTCCCGCCCTCCACCAAGGCTGAATTTTCCTGCTATGTGTCTTTCTAAGTTTGGTGTTATTAGATTTTAAGAATGGCCCAGACCCTGGAACACCAGCTCAGTGCTGGCAGCTGTTCTGCCCCCCAGAGACGCAGCAACATTCAAACGTCCTCCAGCAGTTCCCCTCCCTGCAGACAGAGGGTGATAAACAGGCATCCTGCAACAGCACAGTTATCAGAAGCGAGCAGCTGTTCCTGGAGAAGGCACAGGACACATGGGAATCTGCATTCAGAGGTCAGAGTTCACAGTGGGCTCATAACTCAGCAGGAGTTAGCCATGGCTATCTCATAGAGCAGCAGCTAAACTAGCACAAAGCTGTCAGCACTTCACTTTTAAACAAAACAAGGCGTTAATTCTGGAGCTGGATGGGATTCCCCACTAATGTGGAGATCCGTGAGGACTTGTGAGCTCACTCCCTTCACTCACACAAGCAGCAGCTCTGGACCTTTGGACAGCAAACACCCTCTACAGCAAACACCCTCTACAGTAAACACCCTCTCTACAGTGTGTGTGTGTGTGTGTATGTGTGCGAGAGAGAGAGTGAAAGAGTGAAGGAAATACTACCATACAGATGCGCATTGCCACAGACTGAGTGCTTTAGTAAGGTGCTATCAGACTATCGTCATATCGCCCCCTGCAGTTTATAGCTGGAACATATGAATAAATGAGTGACAAGGCCCAGGTGTGAGTGCTCTGAGGGTTCTGCTTCATTAATATTCACAGGTGCTGCTGTTGTGTTGGTGTTTCCTGAACAGCATCACACACCCCCAACTGTCTTCTACAACACACACATCAGGTGGGACACACAGTCCCGCAGGAGACAGGAACATTTTGCAGAAGAAACAACAAAAAAGGGAAACAATGGTGCAATGTGCACACTGGAGAGACACCAAACACCATTTCACCAATCCAGGGTCCCACGTGGGAGTTGGGAGTGAAAGAGAAACTTGCTAATCATCAGTTCCAGTGCGTAATCCCTCTCCCACAGGGCAGCGTGCGGAGCCAATAGCATCTCTGCTGATGACTTGTGTTTTCAGCTCCATTTTGACAGGGTGTTCAGTGATGTCCCTCAAATTCTTAATAACTGCGCGACTTTGAGCAGTGGGAGTTCTTATAGGAACAGGGCGAGGGGCGGAGTTAAGGCTGACTGCCCTGGGGGGGCGGAGTTAAGGCTGATTGCACTGGGGGGGGCGGAGTAAAGGCTGACCCTGTGTGGTGGAGTTAAGACTGACCCTGTGTGGTGGAGTTAAGACTGACCCTGTGTGGTGGAATAAAGGCTGACCCTGTGTGGTGGAGTTAAGACTGACCCTGTGTGGTGGAGTTAAGACTGACCCTGTGTGGTGGAGTTTAGACTGACCCTGTGTGGTGGAGTAAAAGACTGACCCTGTGTGGTGGAGTTAAGACTGACCCTGTGTGGTGGAGTTAAGACTGACCCTGTGTGGTGGAGTTAAGACTGACCCTGTGTGGTGGAATAAAGGCTGACCCTGTGTGGTGGAGTTAAGACTGACCCTGTGTGGTGGAGTTAAGACTGACCCTGTGTGGTGGAGTTAAGACTGACCCTGTGTGGTGGAGTTAAGACTGACCCTGTGTGGTGGAATAAAGGCTGACCCTGTGTGGTGGAGTTAAGACTGACCCTGTGTGGTGGAGTTAAGACTGACCCTGTGTGGTGGAGTAAAGACTGACCCTGTGTGGTGGAGTAAAGACTGACCCTGTGTGGTGGAGTTAAGACTGACCCTGTGTGGTGGAGTTAAACTGACCCTGTGTGTGGTGGGTAAAGACTGACCCTGTGTGGTGGAATAAAGGCTGACCCTGTGTGGTGGAGTTAAGACTGACCCTGTGTGGTGGAGTTAAGACTGACCCTGTGTGGTGGAGTTAAGACTGACCCTGTGTGGTGGAGTTAAGACTGACCCTGTGTGGAGGTTCTTGACCCGGCAGGCTCAGCATTATCAGCTGTACTTGCTCCACACTACAGATCTCATTCATGATAATCCGCACAGTGTGGGAATTACATTACATGCATTTATTTAGACCAGTTGTCCAAAAGGCTGTGAAATCTCTCTCTTTTTCACTTTCTGTCTCTCTCTATTTCTCATTTTCTCTCAGTAATTCTCAGGGTTAACTTAGAAGGTCAATATTTGTACTGCAGAAAGACATATTTCATGCTCCCTAGGTTGGTTACAGTTAAATCTGCAGTAGACGGTCTGAGTGGGCCTTCTAATTGTCCACGCTGCTTCAGTTTTGATTCAGTTTTGATTTCCAGGCATGACACAAACATTAAGAGCCATTTTTGAAAAAGTGCCAGATTGGCAAGCTTGGCTAATTTTCAACTCTGCTGCCTGAGGCCACATGATGTACAGCTGAGGTGTTGTAGAGGGGGTGTAGGGTAGCTGGTGGTGTTGCTGGTGTCTGGGCAGCGTGCAGGAGCCTTCCTTCCCCACAACCCTACTCCGTCTGTTAGTAGATGATTCAAGGTGCATGTCTGTGTCCCTGGTCTGGTCCACAGAGGGGTGTGAGGGGACAGGCAGTATGTTTGTGTGCAGGGAGCCCCTGTCCTGTGCTGCTCTGTGGTGTCTTCACTGAACAAGTGAAAACTTCAGCTCTGGAGAATGAGAAGTTGAAGCTGTAGCACAGACCTCAGGAGGCTTCCCAGTTCCTCCTGCTTCAGCGCTGCTGCACACACACGTGGCCTCCTGCTTCAGCGCTGCTGCACACACACGTGGCCTCCTGCTTCAGCGCTGCTGCACACACACGTGGCCTCCTGCTTCAGCTCTGCAGAGAGGCACAGTCATCTACACTCCCAGCACACCTGCTGACTAAGCAGTTTGGGAGTTTATTTATCGCAGCGGCCATGACAAGCTAGCAAAGTCACACTGGGTGATTACAGTGTTCACTGGCGTCGCCCACTTCCTGTCTGGTCCACACTTCCTGTCCGGTCCCACACTTCCTGTCCGATCCCACACTTCCTGTCCGGTCCCACACTGATCCTACCACACTGCTCCTACAATTTTAGTGATGTCCCACAACACACAATCCCCGTGTATGGTGGATAACCAGGCCGTGTGTACACTAAACAAACACACTGCTTCTTGAGAGCATAGATATGCACACAAATGCATAGTAGGATGCACATCTGCACCACCATAAGGACATCTCAGAAACAGACTGGGGGTTCGGGAAGCAGACCGTCTCCACTGCAGGACAGGTTAAATTCACACACACACACACACACACACACATCCTGCCCACCCACACTCATGTTCACAGTTAAAGATAAGGTAAGGCTATCTTATCACACAGATAATACCAAACACTTTACAAAAACACTGGACAGGCATAAGAACATGAAATAACCATGTATAAAAGAAAAATAAAGGGTTTATAGACCCAGATTGGTGTGTGTGTGTGTGTGCACATGCCCTGGAAGTGCCCTTGGACTCTCTGAGCTTCTGCACTCTACCCCCTGATAGCCAACAGGTTGGCCCTCAGTAGCCAATCACTGATGCCGTTTACTCCTCCAGGCTGGCCTTCAGTAGCCAATCACTGATGGTGTTTACTCCTCTAGGTTGGCCCTCAATAGCTAATCACTGATGCCATATACTCTTCCAGGCTGGCCGTCAGTAGCCAAGTAGGGGTAGGGACAAGGAAGAGGCAGAGACAGGGGTGAGAGAGACAGGGTGAGAGAGACAGGGGGATGTGTGGAAGTCCAATTTGATCTCATCAGTTCAGCTGCCGGGCACTCGGATCGTTACTGTGGACAATTCCTGTCTGTCTGTCTGTCTGTCTGTCTGTCTGTCTGTGTTTCTGCATACAACGGTATGTGTGTGTGTGTGTGTGTGTGTGTGTGTGTGTGTGTGTGTGTGTGTGTGAATGCACGTGTGTGCTTGAAAGAGCCACAAAAAGAGAGACTCAGGGAGAAAGTGAGAAAGAGTGAGAGTGAGAGTGGGGGTTTGTGAGAGAGGGAGACAAACTGTAAGACAGAAAGAGAGGGAGAGAGAGAGAGAGAGAGAGAGAGGTGTGTGAGAGAGAGAGAGAGAGAGAGAGAGAGAGAGGTGTGTGAGAGAGGGAGAGAGAGAGAGAGAGAGAGGTGTGTGAGAGAGGGAGAGAGAGAGAGAGAGAGAGAGAGAGATGGGGTGGGGATGATTGCTGCCCAGACCTGTCATCTCTCATCTTGACATTTCTCCTGACTGACTGACTGAACTGTCTTGTGTGAATTATCGGTTTGAAGGTTTTATCAGAGATTACTGTCCCTCGGTCTAATGAGGATTCACCAGATGACAGACCAAAAGGAAGATAGATGCTGCTCCTTCAGCTCTGCTGTATCTTTAAATTATAGTGTGTCTTTTCCTCTATAGAAACAATTAGACAAAGCTATCTGTTTGATTTGATTAGTCACAAGCGTGTTTTGATTTCTAGTATGTGTATTATGAGAGAGTATGAAGGTTAACTCACGAATGCCACGCAGAGGGTTAATGAAGCTTCATTTCCTACATAAACACTACGAATATTCCAACAGTTGGAGTAATCTAAAAACAGTGAGACCATGAGACTTCAGCATGTCTAAATTCATCCTACAACCTTCACATACTCAGGGCCGAGCTGTAAAATGTTGTTTGAGTGTGTGTGTGTGTGTGTGTGTGTGTGTGTGTGTGGGGGGGAGACTTCAAACTGTAGTCCCACTGTAGTTTTAGGGGATGTCTGTGTTTTTAGTGAACTCTTCAGCATAAATTCTTTGGGGTGTTCTGCTCTCTGTTTAACTACATTTCTTTTCACTGAATCCCTTCTGTGGAGCAGCTGTCACTACACCTGACATGGTTCATCACCACAGCATGTCTATTACCTGTGGGTGTGGGATACTGTTTCAATCAAATTGTCTTTGATTGTGGGGCAGAAACTTTGGTGATATGATTGAAGTCAGTGTAGAATCAGGCTGACTCTTGTGGAGCAGCTTTTAGGCGCAGAACGAGACCCTGGGGACAGGTGCAGGAGTCAGGAGTCTGTTAGTCAGGAGTCAGTTATTCAGAAGTCAGGAGTCTGTTAGTAAGGAGTCAGTTAGTCAAGAGTCAGTTAGTCAGGAGTCAGGAGTCAGGAGTCAGTCAGGAGTCAGTTAGTCAGGAGTCAGTTATTCAGAAGTCAGGAGTCTGTTAGTCAGGAGTCAGTTAGTCAGGAGTCAGTTAGTCAGGAGTCAGTTAGTCAGTTAGTCAGGAGTCAGTTAGTCAGGAGTCAGTTAGTCAGGAGTCAGGAGTCAGTTAGTCAGGAGTCAGTTATTCAGGAGTCAGTTAGTCAGTTAGTCAGGAGTCAGTTAGTCAGGAGTCAGGAGTTGTCACTTCTCCTCCTGAAGAGGAGCCACGTGGCCACAGGGGGACACAGTTTGGCTATCAAAGAGCTTTTTATACAAAGAGCTGGGTAGTGGGAGAGTATACTGAATGTGTGTGTGTGTGTGTGTGTGTTAAAGAAATGGATAAAAACACAGATTGAAAGATACACAAACAGAAAAGAGAGATATCAATATAAATGAGGGCGAGAGACAGCAGATATTGAGTTGTAGGTCATAAGCTTTCCTAACCTTTCATACCCTTTCATACCCTTTTATAACCTTTTATAACCTTTCCTAACCTTTGTTGCTGTTTTGTGTCAGGGTGGACTATTTGCTTTGCATTAATGTTCACAGTTCCAGCACTGAGTATTGTGGGAGTGGCCATCTTCCTTCTCGCTCTGAACACTTTCCTCAGACGTACTGCTTCATGGTTTGTCCTGCCACTGTGACAGACGAGTGAAGGTGTGGTGGAATTTATCAGATTTGATCAACATAAAAACGTGCTTTGCATTTCATGTGTTGCATTTTAAATGTACAATCCTACTCTCGAGAGGACTTCCTAAAAACCGCTTCACAAGAAGAGCAAAATTGTTGCATTCTGTAGTCCATTATGCATACTTAAGGTAGACACACATGTGAGGATCCCCTGCCCAAACACACACACACACACACACACACTCAACCACACAGCTAAAAGCACTTTCTAAATCTCCACTTATGTGCCCCCTTGTTCTCCTCCCAGAGGGGCAACTATGAACAAACAATAGACATTTCCTACATTTTAGTTATATGCAGAAAGAACAAAGCAGAGAAAATGGCACAGTAATAATAATAACAATATTAGCACACAGTAAAAGTAATAACAATATTAGCACACAGTAATAATAATAATAATAATATTATCACACAATAATAATAATGATGATAATAATAATACTAAAACAGCAATAATAATCATATTTTAACATTAATTATAATAAATAAAACACAGTAATAATAATGTTATTACAACACAGTAACAATCATAATACAACACAGTAATAGTAATAATAATAATCCAACAGCATGAAAACAGCAGTAATGATGGGCTTCGTTAAGCAGGTTTGTAATGTTTGTTGAAGTATTTTTTCTCCATTAAGAGTATTTTGGTGTGATTACTAAGTGAAACACCCAGAGACTCTCTTCATTTTTACTGAAATCACACTGCAGCATCTGAAATATTAAAGAGGACCTTTGAAGGACTTTTCTTCTTGTGCAGGAGAGCACTGTCCTCTGGGAAGAAATAGAATGTGTGTGTGTGTCTGTGTGTGTGTGCACGCGCACGTGTGTGTGTGTGTGTGTGTGTGTGTGTGTGTGTGCACTCGCGCATGTGTGTGTGTGTGTGTGTGCACTGAATGAAAGAATGTGCATTGTGTGTTTGCACAAGTGCCTAGTCAGTGTGCATATAACTCTGTTTAAACATCTTTCCATATACGTCTGCAGTCTAGTTAATAGCCAACACTGTGCCACCCATATAACTCCAACACTGTGCTACCCATATAACTCCAACACTGTGCTACCAAAATAACTCCAACACTGTGCTACCCATATAACTCCAACACTGTGCTACCCATATAACACCATCACTGTGCTACCCATATAACTCCAACACTGTGCCACCCATATAACACCATCACTGTGCTACCCATATAACTCCAACACTGTGCTACCAAAATAACTCTAACACTGTGCTACCCATATAACTCCAACACTGTGCTACCCATATAACACCATCACTGTGCTACCCATATAACTCCAACACTGTGCCACCCATATAACACCATCACTGTGCTACCCATATAACACCATCACTGTGCTACCCATATAACTCCCACACTGTGCTACCCATATAACTCCAACACTGTGCTACCCATATAACTCCAACACTGTGCTACCAAAATAACTCCCACACTGTGCTACCCATATAACTCCAACACTGTGCCACCCATATAACACCATCACTGTGCTACCCATATAACTCCCACACTGTGCTACCCATATAACTCCAACACTGTGCCACCCATATAACACCATCACTGTGCTACCCATATAACTCCCACACTGTGCTACCCATATAACTCCAACACTGTTAGCCATATAAGCTAACATATCTTTAAACTGCTTGTCCAAAGCAGCTCTACACAGCCGTGAGTCCTGCCTAGGCACACTGCACTCAGCCATCTGCATTCCACACTGAGTGTTCGATATTTCGGCAGACTTGCACCTTTAATCTGTCGTCCCTCAGCCCTGAGTCTGCATCTGTGGGCCCTGCTGTGTGTGTGCTTCACTCTGCAGGCGTGTGCAGTAGACGAGCCTTCAGCCTCACACACGAACGCGTGCAGCTCTGAGCTGTGTGAGAGTCGCTCACTCACTCCTCAGTTCCCAGCAGGACCATCTGCAGGTGCTGCACCTCTGATGTTGTCGTTTAAAACGCCACTATCAGCTTCCTTCATACACACATGGCTTACATGCATCACACTCACATGAACAGATCAAAGCTCACTCCTGTCTCTGTCTAAAGCATGCGGACATGTGTCCAGACTCAGAGGTCATGTAAACCTTCATATAGCAATAAGATAACAGGAACTAGTCATTCCGTTATCACACCCTAATTTGTGCTTTGAAACAAATATCTAGTGTAAGCAGAAACAGTGAAGGGGGCATTCAGGCTAGTGCGGACGTCCAGACAGGGACTCAGTCAGGTTCATCCACCCAAGACCATGTTATGTGATCAGCCTACATTCAGACACACTCATGTGTGTGACTGCAACATATTAACTTGATGTAATTCCAAGTAACAGGTTCATTTCTACTGGGCAGAATCACTGCAGTGCGACTGAAACTGAAGGGGGGCTAATTATTGGGTGCTGTGCTTCAGAGAGCCATGTTACACACACACACACACACTACACAGACACACACACACACTACACACACACACACACACACTACACAGACACACACACACACTACACACACACACACAGACACACTACACAGACACACACACACACACACAGACACACACACACACACCACACACACACACACACACACACACTACACACACACACACACACACACACACACACACACACACACACACACACACACACACACACACACACACACACACACACACACACACACACACACACACACACACACACACACACACACACACACACACACACACACACACACACACACACACACACACACACACACACACACACACACACACACACACACACACACACACACACACACAGACACACACACACACAGACACACACACACACAGACACACACACACACACACACACACACACACACACACACTTATTCATAGTCCTCCTGAATCAAAAGAAATTTTGAGAAGTGGAAGCGACACATGACTACTTGAACACTTTTCTTCAAATAGGACAAAATAACATTGGATTAGGCCATCATCTTCCAGCCCCCGTGCCCCAGTCAGCAGACAGGCAGATACCTGTTACTGCATCATGTGAGTGTTTTAGCGGAGAAGGGCCGAGTGGTGAGACTTACACTGACGCTGCTCCAGGAGTCCATCAGAACGAGCCACCCAGTGATGCCCTGCACCACCCAGGATGCCCTGCACACACTCTGCACCACCCAGGATGCCCTGCACACACTCTGCACCACCCAGGATGCCCTGCACACACTCTGCACCACCCAGGATGCCCTGCACCACCCAGGATGCCCTGCACACACTCTGCACCACCCAGGATGCCCTGCACACACTCTGCACCACCCAGGACGCCCTGCACACACTCTGCACCACCCAGGATGCCCTGCACACACTCTGCACCACCCAGGACGCCCTGCACACACTCTGCACCACCCAGGATGCCCTGCACACACTCTGCACCACCCAGGATGCCCTGCACCACCCAGGACGCCCTGCACACACTCTGCACCACCCAGGATGCCCTGCACACGCTCTGCACCACCCAGGATGCCCTGCACACGCTCTGCACCACCCAGGACGCCCTGCACCACCCAGGACGCCCTGCACACACTCTGCACCAGCACGTCTGTGCGACCCTGGAAGTTCTTGACAACATTCTAGTTATCCACCTTGGGCTGGACACAGTAGACCTCCAAACAGTGTGCTGACATCACACCGTTGTGAACATACGATCGCGCCCCTGATTGGCTGAGCAGTCCAACCTTGTGTGTGTCTAGGCCAGTCCAAAGGTGTTACTTCCTGTAGTGATCCTACACACAGGAATCCATTTTTGTTGATCCACATAGTCTGGAAAACGATCTCATATCGATTTCCCATCTCCTGCTGACAGTGTTCAGACACAGATGTTCAGACTCAGGTGTTCAGACTCAGATGTTCAGACTCAGGTGTCTTGAGTCATGTCTTAGTGTATTAAACAATTTATCAAAACAGAAAAGGAATAAACAACTACATACAGTATATATATATATATATATATATATATATATATATATATATATATATATATATATATATAACTGTGTCTTTAACAAGCATGAATACCACTGAATATTCATTGAATAATTACAATATTCCTGTCATTAAATATTTTAGAGTCATTAATCTTCTAAGGTTAGGTTAGCGTAAGTTCTGCTTCATGTTTATCAGTGACTCGCTCTGATGAATAATCAGACAAATCCTGTCAAACAAAGGCCTCTGTTTTTAATTCTTATTAAGTGCTCCATCCTGCCCACCCTTCTGTTGGCTTTGTTCAGCAACATAGACATAGACAGGAGAGACTGTGGTCTCACTGTATGATTCTAAGAAGATAATATCTGGTCTGCTCTGCTTCAAATGGCTGTAATTTCAGTCCCGTTAGCACTGTGGCCATAGAGAGCAGTTCTCATTGAGGACACTTGTGCAAATATTTGTGTGCATACATCTGTCTATATATGTGTGTGTGTGTGTGTGTGTGTGTGTGTGTGTGTGTATGTGTGTGTGTGTGTTTAGATTTCCCGTAAGCCTTGTCCAAGCAGAACTCTGGTTATTATCTCTGATCAAATGGTGAGTAGTGCAGTAGTGTTGTAATGGCACACTTCCAAAGCCATCTGAGCCATTAGACACTCTCTCTCTCTCTCTCTCTTTCTCTCTCTCTCTCTCTCTCTCTCTCTCTCTCTCTCTCTCTCTCTCTCTCTCTCTCTCTCTAACCACACATTTAAACAGCACGTAGCCCTGGTCTACTAACCACCACACACAGCAAAACATCATACATTCATAGTCATGAATAATAACAGAGAAGGATAGGCAAGGAGAGACTGCTACACACACACACACACACACACACACACACACCTCCAGACCTACTGACTCCAAACAAGGACTTCAGATGGAGTAAGAGGAATTCCTGTGTTAGTTGTGAACCGGTGGTGTCTAAACTGACGTGTGAAGAGTTTGTTGTGCTGCCATTGTTACGATAATGTCTGAGTTAGCATGAGAGGAATGGCTTTGGATTAATGACTGTGGGTTTAGCTGGGGTTAAGAGGAGTGTAATAATTATGGGTTTAGCTGGGTTTGGATTACTGTAATAGTGATGACTGTAGCTGGATTACAGTAATGATGTGTTTTATCTGGACTTGGATTGGAGTAATGATTGTGTTTGTAGCTGGATTATAGTAACGTGTTTTAAAATGGATTCGAGCAGTGATGATGTTTGTAGTTGGATTAATGTTTGTAGCTGGATTATAGTAATGTGTTTTAAAATGGATTAGAATAATGATTGTGTCTGTAGCTGGGGTTACAGTGTGCTAAGGGCTTGTGAGTTGGGACATAGCATTACTCCTGACCGTCTCCGGGCTGGGTGGGGGGGACGCAGCATTACTCTTGAGGGCATGCTGTCTTCACACTACACCCTGATGGACGGGTGGACTGTGGCGGGAAGGGCTGTCTTTAACATCAACATGGATTGTCCATTTGAATTCACTCCTTGGGAGGTAAAGAGAGCAACATGTGAGAGAGACTCTCAGGAGACAGCAGCCTGGAGACCAACCTGTGGCTGTGCGATGGCTTGTAGACACAGAGAGAGAGAGATAGACACAAAGAGAGAGAGATAGACACAGAGAGGTAGACACAGAGAGAGAGAGAGACACAGAGAGTAGACAGAGAGAGAGAGAGACACAGAGAGATAGACACAGAGAGATAGACACAGAGAGGTAGACAGAGAGAGAGAGAGACAGAGAGAGAGAGAGAGAGACAGAGAGAGAGAGAGAGACAGAGAGAGAGAGACAGAGAGAGAGAGAGACACAGAGAGGTAGAGAGAGAGAGAGACAGAGAGAGAGAGAGACACAGAGAGGTAGACACAGAGAGAGAGAGAGACACAGAGAGATAGACACAGAGAGGTAGACACAGAGAGAGAGAGAGAGAGAGAGAGAGAGAGACACAGAGAGAGAGGTAGACACAGAGAGAGAGAGAGACACAGAGAGATAGACACAGAGAGGTAGACACAGAGAGAGAGAGAGACACAGAGAGATAGACACAGAGAGGTAGACACAGAGAGATAGACACAGAGAGGTAGACAGAGAGAGAGAGATAGACACAGAGAGGTAGACACAGAGAGAGAGAGAGAGACACAGAGAGGTAGACACAGAGAGAGAGAGAGAGAGACACAGAGAGGTAGACACAGAGAGAGAGAGACAGAGAGAGAGACACAGACACAGAGAGAGATAGACACAGAGAGAGAGATAGACACAGAGAGGTAGACACAGAGAGAGAGAGAGACACAGAGAGAGATAGAGATATATATATATATATATATATATATATATATATATAGAGAGAGAGAGAGAGAGAGAGAGAGAGAGAGAGAGAGACAGAGACAGAGAGAGAGAGAGAGAGAGAGAGAGAGAGAGAGAGAGAGCACTCTCTGAGTATAAACAGTAAAAAATGTTAAAGGACTCATGACTCCTCCACTATTTCACCCCTTCATTCCCTCCACTCCTCCACATCTCCACTCCTCCATCTCTCCACTCCAACTCTCTACTCCTCCACACCTCCCCACTTCTCCACCTCTTCATTTCTCTACTCCCCTTTTGCTAATTTGGCTTGAACAGTAAGCAATATGTCTTTAATCCTGATTTAAAACAAAAAGAACATGTAGCAGCAGGTCTCCATTTAGGGGGAGACATTTGCTAATCAACCTTCCAGTCATTTTCCAAACTGAACATCCGCATAGTTTGAAGATTCACAAATATTTTTTCAGTGTAACAATGAGTAGAATTTCCATCAACCAGAGGTGATTTGCATTCCTGAATCTCTGTGAATCAATTCTGGTGCTCAGTCAGTGGTTCAGCACCATGTTGTTTTATGAGTTCCCTTTTTAAGAACACCCTCCTTAATTCTGAAGTAAATGCCATTTCTCTGCCCTGCTGTTCAGGGCTGGTCACACTGGAGGCTCATACATTAGGCGTGTTTAAGACAAACACTCAGAGTCGCGGGAGGGAGACGCTGTTCACTGGAGCAGCACCACAGGACTCCTCACAGCTCCCATCTCAAACACAACCGCCGCGCATTAAAGCAACATTAAAGAGAGAAAAGCCAAACAAAGATCAGCAAGCTGTTCGTCCTGTTGGAGCCCACGTCCTTCAGCTGCACTCCATGGCTTCGTCAGGAAGACACGTCGAGTTTAACAAACTCAATTTAATCCAAACTGATTCCTGACAAGCAGAAACATGACTGAGGTTCATTTACATTTGTCACCCATGCTTTCTCCATTGGTGAGTATATCTTCCCTATAAGATGAGTATATGAAGAAATGAAAGCATGGTCTGAAATTGAAGCAATGAAACTGGCGTCAGTAAAAATGTTTAGTTTAAAGGAACGAGTTGACATTTCCCTCCAGCCAGCAGTTCAAGCTCAAACCTCACCAGCAATAGTGACACACATCTTCATTTGCGTATTTATGAACAGCAAACATCCCTGGATGATGCCATGAAGGACGATACGACTCTTTATGATATGTCTCTGTATAATGCGTCTCAGTATAATGCGTCTCTGGATGATGCGTCTCTGGATGATGCGTCTCTGTATGATGCCTGTCTGGATGATGCGTCTCTGTATGATGCATCTCTTTATGATGCGTCTCTTTATGATGCCTCTCTGGATGGTGTGTCTCTTTATGATGCGTCTCCTTATGATGCATCTCTGGATGATGCGTCTCTGGATGATGCCGTGAAGGATGTTGTCACTTGGAATTTCTTGTTCGATAGCAGTGTTAGTGTGTGGACACCTGAGACATATCCGAGGCCTTAGCTACACCAATGAGACAGAACAAAGAATCCTGCAGTTGGCTGTCTGTCAATGCCATGTCAGAAAATGGCACATTGTACCTGCAGGCGCTGATCTGTGTGATTGTGGTCTACAGTACGTTAGATCTCCTAAGAGCAGGCTGAGCTCCCTCCTGGTGTGTCCACTGAATGTCACTTGTTTGACTCTCATGTGAAACCCTGTTTAACACGTGTCCTCCAAAGCTTGTGTTAGCTCGTAGTCGTGTCTCATACGTCTGATCATTTCAAAACTGATTCAATAATCTCACCTTCATGTGTTTCTGCATCCCTTTATCTCTCTCTCTCTCTCTCTTTCCTAAAGCTTGTCACATCCACTTATATTTTTAGACTGGCCTTAACACCCATGTTTGACCCAGCATGTGCCTGTTAAAAACAGTACTTGGCTAAAGGAGCAAATAAATACTAACCCAACCTTTCATCAATTAAATACTAACCCAACCTTTCATCAAATAAATACTAACCCAACCTTTCATCAATTAAATACTAACCCAACCTTTCATAAAATAAATACTAACCCAACCTTGCATCAATTAAATACTAACCCAACCTTTCATCAATTAAAGTTTAACCTTTCATCCATGCTACACTGCTAGGCTGATTGGTCCAAAATCCTTAAGCATATTCTTTTGAATATTAGCAAACTTTTCAAACGCTCCCAGTTAAACCCCAGTCAGTAACTTATTCATTTAGTTATGAACAAAATCTATATCTACTGAGAATCATCTCCATAACGCTGGGGTCTTTGAGGATTAATTGTCTGTCAATCTGTATGTGTTTATGTAACATAGTCATCACTCCAGGATACTCTCCAGGAGCAAATGATAACAAATGAAGAGGGTGAACAGGAGAGGTACAGAACGACAGAAAGAGAGAGATGGAGACTGTGAGGGAGAGAGGGTTGGAGAGAGGAAAGCAAACAGAAAGAGAGAGATGCAAGAAGTGATGATAGATGGAAAAAGACAAGCAGACCCACTGAGTAAGAAACATTTTTAAAGCAGGCTGCACAAATTGTTTACTTGATTCAAGACCCAAGACGATTCTGGGCAGTCTGTTTGTGTGGTCACATTCAATCTAAGTGGGTTTGCAGTACAAAAGACAGATGAGGACATTTATATTGCCTCCCTATGAAATTAAGCTTTTGCTGTCAATCACTGACAGGCTTCCGCAAGTCTTCTTGAAGTGCCTGTGGTGTTAACTAGAAACACATGGATTTGGAAATCACCCCAGGATGGAGAAGGATGTAAGGATTTTATGTAAACTGATCCTTAAGGCATGGGTGAATAGACCTGTCTGAAGGGACCTGTCCATGGTGCTGAAGGGACCTGTTCCAGTTATACCCCAAGAAACATTCATGATTCATATAGCTGAATTCATTTATTAAAATCTATTTTGCTGAGGGCTTGGTACTAATTTTCCTGACAATGCTGTAGAGCAGGGGTCGGCAACCTATGGCACGCGTGCCACTGCTGGCACGCCGAGGCATAATCACTGGCACGCGCCACGCTGGACCAGCATCAGCACAAAAAAAAAAAAAAAAATCTCAGACAGAGTGCACGATCCTCCAATTGAAATCGCTCCTCAACGCTCTGCACTCAGCTCCCGCCACAGACCCATGTTTAAATTTAGCCTACTCAAAATCAGTTAGCCTACCTGATAGCGTTACAAGAGATGACAGAGCCTCCGGTTAAAAAAAAAAACAAAGCTAGGGCACTTCAGCCCTCCTGGACGGAAGACTATGGTTTTGTGTATGTCAAAGATCGTGCTGTGTGTATACTGTGCTATGACAACGTTGTGTGCCGAACTTCCAGCATTAAGAAGCATTTCGAGACAAAACACGATAAGACGTATAAAGACCAAGCCGAAAGAGCCGAAGCCGTTAAACGTGCCGTGGCTAGGTATGGCAAACTTGGTTGTTCACAAATCTCTAAAAATATTTGTGAACAACCAAGGCCATGTCACAGAAGCCAGTTATAATCTGGCTAGTTGTATTGCTAAGCATGGGCAAGAATAATAATAATAATAATAATAACAATAATTTTATTTGTAAAGGACATTTTCTATGTAAAATAAAATTCCAAATTTGTAGAACATATTCCCGTAGTTTGTGTGTGTTTTTTACCATTATTGTTGATAGTGGCACACTCATTGACTAGAAATGTTGAAGTTGGCACTCCATTTCTCAAAGGTTGCTGATCCCTGCTGTAGAGCAAACCGGAAGCAGTGTGAGTAGTGTGAACAGAGTGAGTAGTGTGAGTAATGTGAGGGGTGTGAGTAGTGTGAACAGAGTGAGTAGTGTGAGTAATGTGAGGGGTGTGAGTAGTGTGAATATTTTGAACAGTGTGATCAGTGTGAGTAGTGTGAGGGGTATGAGCAGTGTGAGTAGTGTGAATATTTTGAACAGTGTGATCAGTGTGAACACTGTGAGTAGTGTGAGCAGTGTGAGTAGTGTGAGTAGTGTGAACACTGTGAGTAGTGTGAGTAGTGTGAACACTGTGAGTAGTGTGAGCAGTGTGAGTAGTGTGAACACTGTGAGTAGTGTGAGCAGTGTGAGTAGTGTGAGTAGTGTGAACACTGTGAGTAGTGTGAGTAGTGTGAGTAGTGTGAGTAGTGTGAACACTGTGAGTAGTGTGAGTAGTGTGAACACTGTGAGTAGTGTGAGCAGTGTGAGTAGTGTGAACACTGTGAGTAGTGTGAGCAGTGTGAGTAGTGTGAGTAGTGTGAACACTGTGAGTAGTGTGAGTAGTGTGAGTAGTGTGAACACTGTGAGTAGTGTGAACACTGTGAGTAGTGTGAGTAGTGTGAACACTGTGAGTAGTGTGAGTAGTGTGAGTAGTGTGAGTAGTGTGAACACTGTGAGTAGGCTGTAGATGTGCAGTGTAAACAGTGCTGATGCAGATGCGCATGTGTGCAGGCCTCCTGTGCCAGTAGAGGACTGGGACCAGTAAGAGGTGCTCCAGTGTAATGAGCTTCATTAACCAGTGACGGAACACAGAGCTGTGGGATTAAAGGCTTTGAAAGCTGCTGGGTTGGACAGTTTAGTCTCACAGTCTCTGCGGTTTAATTGATTGATTGATGTTGTGGTTAGAGTCTCTCGTCACTGAGGGGAAACTGAATGTCCTTGGGTCACTTTAATGGTGCTGAGGTGCAGCTCTGTGGACACCCACAACAGGCTGTCAGAAAGAAAGTAAAACAACAAAGTACTTACTAAAAAGTTGCAAGCAGAAATAAATTACACTGGAAAATGTGATCATTCTTTATATAATTTCTACACACACAGACACAGACAGAGACAGACACAGACATAGAGACAAACACAGAGACAGACACAGACACAATGCAGTGCTGTTTAATAACACTTGTAAAGATGTTTTCCATATATTGGGGTTATACGTGAAAACATTAAATTAAAGGGTTAATGCATGAATACATAGCTCACAATAACTGTCCGAATTCCTCGAAAAGCGAGGAGCATGTTTAGTGTTTGTTGCTGCTGTGTCTCTGTGACTGGGAGTTGTGTGTAGAGTCTGTGACACTGACCCATCCAGACCAGGGACTGGCCAAGAAGGGAGGCGTATGTTCCTCCATGATGAGGTCACAGCACAGTGCTAGGCAACGGCTGCCGAGTGACAGAGTTCACTGTGCAGTGTAGAGTAAACATGCCACTCTTTTGGTTTGAATCTGGACAGAATGGAAGCTAAACTGCAGCAGGCCCCGCCCTCGACCCTGGCCGGCTCACCCCATTGACTGTTCATGGCCTTCGACGTTGGGCATTGTTGTTTTTTTTAAAGCCTTTGAGCCATAATCCAGCACACTGGGCTGTATGGCTGAACCCTCTGTCGCTGGGCCAGGTGTGTTAGATTACAGCTGGCGCTAATCTCTGCAGGGCAGTAATCCAGGGACCCTGCCACATTCTCCCAGTTTCCTGGATTTATGACTCTCAGTGTTCACATCAGCATGGCCCAACACAAAAAGCTCCTTCAACTAGACTTTCATCACCAGTTGTGCTCGAAGCTGGAAACACACTGCTCGCTTTGCCAAAGCCCCACCTAAGGATGGAGAGCGTGGTGAGTACCTGCTACTGGTGAACACATAGTACAGGTGATCACCTGGTACAGGTGAAGACGGACACTCTGAAACCGCAACACGAGCAGAACATGGGCAGTGTGAAGGCAAGTGCTTGTGAGACGTCTGCAGCCAACACCCTTCCTGGAGGGCTGTTTCCCTCACTGATTATTCAGTTCATCATAGAAACGGCAGCTCAGAGTTGCTATGTGGTTGCATCATGGCCCTGAACAGAAACCTGTTATTAGTTGCTGGACTGTCCAAATCTGCATAATGAAATGTAATGATTTGCCTTGTTGTGAGACAGATCCAATTTTCAGATGACAGATATGAATTCCTTCTCAAACTTTTAAGGACATAGAGTGTTTCTGTAACAATTTTTAAGAATGGTTTTTTTCTTATATATCACTCAAGTGACGGTCCAACTATCTGCCATAAATCCTTAAGTTATACTCAAGTAAGTGAGCCAGGGGACTTAAACATCTGTAATTAAGTTCCTGCACACAGGGCCGTATGACCCTGTTCTCACAGAACGTGTCTTCATCCGTTGAGAGATTAACGATGAATCTGCTTTAATATTTGCTTTAAACGTGATGAGCATGAGTCACTCACACCACTGGAGTTCTGAGCTGAGAGGTCTGAGCTGAGAGGTCTGACTCCCAGCTGACTCTCTACACACGCATGTCTGACGGTTCTCACATCAAAACAAACATCTATTGAGCTCAACAGTAAATTATTTTGTTTTTACAATGTTTTACTACAGCAGATACTCAGTTTAAAACAGTTACCTTTACATTTCCAAATATGTTTTCACAGAATCAGAGAATATGTTATATATGAAATATGTAAGAGAAATTATTCTTATTTTAGCAAAATGTTCAGTTTATTCCGTTTTTTCTTTGCAGCCTTGTTACCATAGATACAAATGTGATCATACTTGAAATGTGCACATATTTAGGGAAAATGTGGGTGTAGTTGTAACTGGAGACTTTTCCACTATTACTGCAGTAGATGGACTACAGAAACTCCTGGATGTCATTCAGCTAACGACCTGTCCAGGTGGTGTTCAGCTAACGACCTGTCCAGGTGGTGTTGAGCTAACGACCTGTCCAGGTGGTGTTTGGTAGCATATCTCATATGTCCAGTGTGGTGTTGATGAGTCTGTGGTCAACAGTGGAGTACTGATACTGAGGGCAGACAGATACGTGTGAGTTACTGTACATAGTGAACACTTTCATTTGGTGTTACTGTATTTGGTATTGGCTGTATTTAGTTTTCTTTACTGAACTACAGTACATTGTACTGAGCACAATGTCCGTCCTGTGTCTGTCCCTGGAGTTTCCTTCCACAGTCCAAAAACATGGAGGTAAATTGGCTCTACCAAAAAAATCTCCTGGTGAGTGTGTGTGAGTGTGTGTCTCTGCATGTGAGTGTGTGTGAGTGTGTGTCTCTGCATGTGAGTGTGTGTGAGTGTGTGTCTGCTTGCCCAGTGGTGGGTTGT